>PVKA01023726.1:0-35212 GCA_004027165.1 Ctenomys sociabilis | reverse complement strand
CTACACTCTTAATTCACTGATAAGAGATATCTGCTAAAACAATATCTGTAAATATAATATCATGTATGCACCTTGTACAATACCAAAACGTTATGAAAACAGTTTGCAATGTATTAATTCATTGAATCTGTGTGGTTAAGGTGTTTTGAAACTGTCTGATTGACATTTGTATTTCAATAATATAAAAATAAATGAAAAAAAAAGAAAGCTTGACAGAAAAAAAAGAAGAAATGCTCTTTTCTACTCATATATCTATCATTTTCTTTCTCTTGTACTTAATTCCCCTGTTTATGTTTCAAGTGCTATGTTGAATAAAAGTGGTGACAGTGGGCATCCTTGGCTTGTTCCTGATTTTAGAGGGAAAGCTTTCAGATTCCCCATTTAATATGATGTTGACCATTGATCTAACATAAATTTATTTTAGTGGATTCAGACTATGTCCTTCTACACTTATTGTCTTTAGGACTTTTATTTGAACGGTTGTTGAATCCAGTCAAAAGTGGGGGATTTTGCATCAATTGATACAGTTATGTGGGTTTTGCCCTTGCTTTTTGAAAATATGCTAAATTACATCTATCTATCTATCTACCTACCTACCTACCTACCTACCTACCTACCTACCTACCTACCTATCTATTTCTATTTGTTTATTGAACCTTTCTTGAAACTGAGAGACATGTATTTGGTCATGATGTATAGTGATTTATTGTAATGTACCTTATTAAGTACCTTATTAAGTACCAGTAGTTTATTGAGGATTTTGCCACCCATGTTCATTGATAGGACTGGCCTGTAGTTTTCTTTTCTTGCTGAGTGTTTTTCTGGTTTGGGGATCAGAGTGATGCTGGGTTCTAGAAATGAACTTGAAAGTCATCGTTCATTTTTAGGTTTACTGAAGAGTTTGAGAACTATTGGTGTTATAATGCCTTTGGAGTTCTTGAAGAATTCAGCCGTGAACTCATCAAGCCCTAGGTTTTTCTTAGTTAGTAGAGGTGGGTTTTGCTCATTTTGCAGTTTTAGAGCTTTTATACTTTCTTATTTTAAGTTTGATAATTCATGTGAGTCTAAGAGTCTGTTTTTTGCTTCAAGCTTTTCTAACTTGTGGGAATGAATTATTTTATTATACTTAGTAATTAGAGTCATTCCTTGGTTCACAAACTCAATTTCTTCCATGTTTCTGGAAAAGATGGCCACATTCATGTTCAGGTGGGAGGGACATTTCGAGATCATGATTCTCACTCAACTCAGTATTTTTAAGCAGAAGCAAAATTTTGCCAAATGCTTCTGTTTGTAAACTAAATTGTTTGCAAACAAAGACACTGTGAACTGAGACACACCTATATCTTCTTCTATTCCATTTCCATGGTGCCCATTTTGATTTTTCCTTCTCAATTTCTGAATGCATTAATGTGAGTCATTTTTGTTTTTTCTGTTGCTAAGATTGGCTAATGGCTTATCCTTTTCATGTATTTTTTAGAGAAACAGCTTTTATATTTTCTATTTTTTTGTTCAGATTTTACATCTCTATTTCATTATTTTCAATTCTGATTTTCATAATTTCCCTTTTTAAATTTGGTGTGATATTGGATTGATGCTATTTTTTCCAATATCTGATAATCATTAGATTATTTCCTTGAGTTAGCTTTCTAGTATGAACATTTATGGCAGAAAAATTTTCTCTTAAGACTGCTTCTTTGGGTCGTGTATACTCTAATGTGCTGTGCTGGCTTTTTTTTTCTTTCATTCCAGGAATCATTCAAGTTTTTCCTTGATCTGTTTTCTGTGTTCCACTGGATGTTCAATGGTATGTTATTAAGTTTCTAGACGTTCATAAATTTTGTACCTTTCTTCTGTAACTGATTTCCATTTTTATGCACTATGGTCTGGTTGTAAAATTGTAATAATTTATATGACATGAATTTTCAATTTTTAAGTACTTGTTGTGCAGTAGTATGTGGTCTATTTTGGAGCAAGTTCAAAGTATTGGAAAATTGTGTATTCTGTTGTAGTACAACAAAATATTTATGTATTTGGTAAGTTAATTTTTTAATGGCATAGTTCAACTCTGACATTTATTCATTATTTTGGTTGGTCTGTATCTTTGTTAATGTGTGATATTGTGGTCATCTATTATGATTGTGTTGGTATTCATTTGATTAGTTATGTACTTCAGCATTTCTTTTGCTGCAAATAGATGCTTGAGTATTTGGTGCACATATAATTCTGAATTTTGTCTATTATTAGATTTTTTCATTAACTACTATGGAGCGACCTATTTACCTCTTCGGATTAGTTTTAGCTCGAAGTTTATTTCTTTGAACAGTAAAATCTGTAAACTTACTTCCTTTGGAGATCCCGGTTCATGAAATATTGTTTACCAATTTTAGATAACATTATCCTCTATATAGATCAAGAAAAAAATTCATCAAATGTCTACTCAAATGGCTAACCCAGTTCTGAAACAGCAGAATACAAAATCAAAGCACAAAATTAAATTGTTCACATCAATTATAAGAGAAATTAGGATAAATTAGGGAAAAGTATCACTCATGGTAGTACCAAGAAAAGTTAAATACTAGGAATTACCATAAACAAGGAAAAGAAAGAGATCTAAAAAAAAGCTAGAATACCCCAAAAATAAAAAAGTTTGAAGAAGACATCAGAAAAATGTGAAGATGCCCCTTCAGTATATGAAGGTAATATTGTCCAAATGGAAATCCTTTCAAAACCACTGTATAGATTTCATGGAATCCTAAAATAACCCTAAAATTCCTAAAAGTGGATCCAAAGAGAAACAGAATAACAACAGCAAGGTTGAGCAGCTGGAGGAGGTTGGAAGCATCACAATGCTGGACTTAGCGTTATGCTTTAGGGTGACGATAATTAAAATGCACGTTACTCTCACAGTAGACATGTGGATTAATGGAACACACAGAAGCCAGAGACACAACGGCTGACATGTTAGCTGTTTGTTCTTTGGCCAAGGGCTCAAAAGCATGCATTGGAGGAAAGATGCTTCTTTAACAAAGAGTGGGTAAAATGGCTATCCATATTCAGGAGATTGAAGTCTAGTCTACCACAATGTACTAATTTTTTTTTAAATGTTACAAAGATATAAATACTGAGAAAAAATAGGTAAACATCTTGAAGTATTAATATAGTCAAGGACTTTCTGAATAGAACTCCAGTACAAGAAATAACATCAGGCCAGGGCTAGTGGCAAATGCTAGTAATCCCACCACTAGGGAAGTTGTAGCAGGGGGATTGCTGTGAGTTTTAGGCCAGCTGGGACAACAAAGTGAGTTCAAGACCAGCCTGAACTGCATTTGAGACCCTTTTCCTATTTCACACACACACACACACACACACACACACACACACACACACACACACACACACAGAAATAACATCAGAAATCAACAAATGTAATCCTATTAAATTAAAAGTGTATGCACAGCCAAGGAAACAACAGCATAAAGACAGTATGTAGAGAATGAGAAAAATGCCACCTATTCCTCAGATAAAAATATCTAGAAAATATAAAAACCTCAAATAAAGTTAACCCTGTGGTACTTCAATGATTCACTGTCAAATTTAGGAGAATGTCAACATGATTTTAATAAGGATGGCTGCCAAAAATTATAAAAAAGAGAATGAATGGGAATGTTTTCAGCTAATTTTTCTTTTCTTTTCTCTCTCTCTTTTTTTTTTTTTTTTTGGCAGAACCAGGGATTGAAATCAGGCCCTTGCACTTGCCAGGGGAGAGCTTATTCCACTGAGCCATCTCCCCAGCCCATAATTATTCTTAAAGGAGCTTTGCTTCCATAGTTATTTTGGGGGACAATTTGTGATTTTGTTTTGAAGTAGCTTTTAATTTTTTTCTTTCTTTGAGGGGTCTTTAATCCTTATCTTCATCTTTATTATCTTTTTCTGGGTTCCAGTGAGGACTTAGAAGGCCACTTGACACAGACAAATAACTTTCTTCTTTCTTTCTTTCTTCCTCCCTTTATTTATACTTTTCTATATATTTATTTACTTATTTATTTATTCTCTGATTTTTTTCTTGTCTCTTATTTTCTTTTATCTATTTTAATAAGTAAAGAGAAAATAGTACGAAACAGTGGGATAGTTACAATAATTAATATATTGCATATTGTTGTCTTCATAGTAATTTAGAGGATAAGATGTATACATGATATCTTGTCTAAACAATATTAGTGCAAACCTTTCTTCTCATTGAACTAAGAGAAAGTAGCTGTATATCTATACTATCTATCTTGTATACATATATAAGTTTTTCACTATAAAATGGTCCTTTATTTATTTCACTTTTTTGTTCTGTTTTGTCAGAGATGGGTATTTCACTGCAGTTAGAGAAGTTGTATCTGGAGAAGTCTTTAAAGGGCCTTTACACACTTGAAGCCATTTTAAAGATTGTAGGTGTGTGAATTCATCCAAATAACCAGCAAACTGGTCAAACATTGGCAGTAACTCATCCACATGGATGACACAGACAAAGGATCTACAGAGTAAGGTGCAGGATTACAAGAAAAACCCTGAGGGGACTTCACTGACCGCATCAGAAACAAAAACTACATCTTTTGGTATATAGGTCTTGCTATCTCAGTCTTAACCATCCAGCATAGAAGTATAAAAATGAGGTATATAACTTGGGGCCGTAATAATAAGTTGAGCTGTAAATGGCTATAGTCAACAGCTTGTTCAGATAACTCACTATTATTGTGGAACGCTGAACTGTGTTGGATTGTGTCCCCGAGTTCAGGCACCTAAATTGGTTTCATGACAATGGAGTGCACATCTTTGACAGGTCTAGACAAAAAAATGGGTATACAAAGGAAGAATCATGATATATGTGTATAAACAGTACAGTTAATTATGCCATGCTTCTGCATAACTATATGAGAAGCAAGATTTGCACTAATAGTGGTTGGACAAGATATTATGTCGGCTTCTAGTACTACGGACAACCACTAGGAAAATAACAAGGTAGAAAGTATTAATTATTGAATCTGTGATGTAACTCAGGTTTAAAAAATAAGATAAGTAAACGGGTACACTCTCTTAATTCACTGATTAGAGATATCTGCTATAATAATGTCTGTAAGTATAATATAATGTATGCACCTTGGACGATACGAAAAATTATGAAAACAGCTTGCAATGTATTAATTTATTGAATCTGTCCTGTTAATTTGTCTTGAAACTGTCTGTCTCATTGCTATTTGTTCTTCAATAAAATAAATGAAAATAACTCAATATAGTCCAATAGTCCATAATGGCAGTGGGTTAACAGCAGAACTGGCAAGTGTCAGAAGTTGTTGACTTGAGCCTTTTACTGCTCAGCATATTAATATGGTATTTTTAGGGAAGTGTCTGCAGGGTGTTCAGGATCTCAACACTAGATCAGACTCTTAGTGATTTGCCTGTTTACAGCCTCCCAAGTGCTGGAATTACAGGTGCGTGCTGCCACATACAGTCTTAATGGCTGCCTCAACATGCCCAGGGAAGGGATGGTAAGGCCTGCTTACAGGTAGAACCCCTGGGCCCTGAGTCTGCTTGCAGGCACTTTGATCTGCTGAGCTATTTGGTGGGCCTTTTAGTATTACTTTTATACCTCATGGTTATATTTTGCTGCTGTATCATTAAGGCCAAGTTAAATCAAGAACTGTATAATTAAAAATGTAACATTTGTATCTCACAAGGTTAGTCACATCTCCTCAGGATTTACCATGAAACCATCTACAGCAACTTGTAGATCTGTTTCAGTGTCAGCCATCTGCTTAGTCACAGCCGTTGCTGAACTAATTTGCTCTCTGCGAAAGCCTGAGAGATTTTTTCTCTAGGTGTCTATTCCTTAGACATACTATACATTATCAGTCATCTTTGTCTGTGGCCACATAATCTCCTTGAACAGAAAATTTGGGACATCACTGAATTATAGGATGTCACAGAACAGTTTCTCTTACGTTCTTAATTCTCACTGAGTTGGAAGCGGTAGGGCCAAAATAATGGCTATCTTTGTAACACCTCTATTTTTCTAATTTTTGGTCTTTAAACTTCAGAGTTTAAACACCCAAAAGAAAAAACATAATGATGTTATTACCTTATAACATAGAAACTTGAGCTTAACATCACTATCTATCTGAATATCAAATGCCTTACATATAACATGGAGCTGCTATTTTCCAACAACCATGGATATTCTAAAATTTAAATCTCTATAGAATGTGGAAAAATGACTCTCTTTTTTTTACACAGAAATTTAGAAATTAAACCATATACAACATTGTAGTAGAACAATCCTATGACTTTATTTTTTTCTTTCTTTTATTATCTTTTTTTTTTTTACAAATGTTTACTTCAGAGAGTATATCAATAATTTATATGACATTGGAAGCAGTACACATATAGAAAACAAAATGACAGCTATATCAAGCATAGTTTTAGTATTACACATTTTTATCCTCAGGATAGTTGCTTAGCTCACAGATATCAGCACGCAGAGTTTGTCAGGGTGAGAATTGTACTCATTAACTGCTATTTTCAAAACCGGATGTAGATTCTTAGAACCATTGCCTTAAGCATCTTGTTTATATAAAAGTATGGTTTCGCTCCTGCCATATCTCCTTACTTTTCTTCTTTCTTTCTCTTTGTTATTTAATCCTGAAGTTCTCAGTTTCCATTTAACTATGTTATACATTTCAATTTTTATTTCTTCTTTTGAATTCTTACACTGCAGAAACAATACAATATTTACACACGTTGGTCTGTTTTATTTCACCTATGGGTATCTCTTCAAGTGGCATCCACTGATATATGAAGACCTTGAGTTTGTTTATTTTTCTTTAAAGCTGAGTAAAACTCCATTGTATAAAACACCACATCTTTTTCATTCTCATTTCCTTTTATTACATTTATTAAAAATTACTTTAAAGAGAGTATAGTAATAATTGATATGACATAAAACCATTTTCTTTTATTACTTTTATTAAAAATTACTTTGAATAGAGTATACTAATAACAGTACACATTTAGAAGATGAGACCAAGATCAGAGTTATTTCAAGCATGGTTTTAGTATTACACATCACTTTCCTCAATGTAGTTCCTTAGATCACAGATATCAACATATAGAGTTAGTCAGGCTGAGAATTCTGTCCATTAACTACTGTTCTCAAAAACCTAATGGAAATTCTCAGGATTATTGCCTTATCCATCTTGTATATATAGGTGTATGGTTTTGTTCCTATGTTATTTCCTAACTTTTCTCCTCTCTCATTGTTAAATCCTTAAATTATTTTTCTTTCCATTTAACTGTATCTGTTATACTTTTTAGTTTTTATTTGTTTTTTGAGTTCTTACACTAGGGAAACAATATTTATTTCACTTATGAGTATAACCTCAAGTTGCATCCACTTACTTACAGAGGCTTTGAGTTTGTTTTTTCTTTATATCTGAGTATCTAACTAAAGAAGTAAATGATGTATTCAGTGAAAATTACAGTACTCTGAAAAAAGAAGAGATCATATAGGATTTCAGATAATGGAAATGTACTCCTTGCTTCTGGATAGAAAGAACCAACATTGTGAATGTGGTCATACTCCCAAAATTGTTTTACAGATTTAATGCAATCCCTATCAAAATTCCACCAATATACTTCACAGACCTAGAGAAATCATTCCTAAACTTTATTTGGAAACAGAATAAAACTAGAATAGCAAAGGCAATCCTGAGTAACAAAGGTAATACAGGAGGTATTATAATCACTGACTTGAAATTATACTACAAAGGTACTGTGATAAAAATCAGCATGGTACTGACAAAAAATAGACTTGAGGATCAATGGAATAGATTTAGAAGATGCCAATAAAACTACAAACACATTCAGCCATCTTACCTTTGACAAAGGGGACAAACATGTTCACTGGAAGAAAGATAGACTCTTTAACAAATGGTGCTGGAAAACCTGGCTCTCTACATGCCCAGGTCTGTCACCATGCACTAAACTATAGTCAAAATAGATTAAAGATCTAAGCGAAACAGAAACACTAAATCTGAAGGAGAAAGTAGGTAGAAATTTTCTTTCTATTTTTGAGATACTGGAGCCTGAACTAAGGATCTTGTGCTTGTTAGGAAGACACTTGCACTACTGAGATATCTCCCCAACTCAAGACACATCAGCTTATATCTCTCTCTAATCTTTGGGTCATGCATCACAGATCCTTCAGCTTTCTAATGTGAACTTGCTAAGGATATTACTGTTGGCTGTAGACTTGTACAAAGTCCTAGGTGTGTTACTATGGGCCCTGAGCCCCAGACTGGAATTCTCAGGTCTCCAGTGTATGGACAGATCTCTTACACTCTTCTCCATTTGACTCTGCTGACAAATATTGTAAACTACTCTTCTAAATTTCTGTGTCCTGAATTAAATTTGTTGTCTTGCAATATATTTGTTAGATATGCTCTAAGTAAGCTAAGTAAGCTACCTGATTAAAAACATTGGCAAATAAAAAATAGAGGAACATTTCAGAAGGAAAACTATAGATGGCCAATATACATATAAAAAGTGTGAATATTTCTTGTCACTGGAGAAATGAAAATCAAAACAATGATAATATTTCAAATTTCTCTAGAAAAAAATGACAATGTTCACATCCATTAAAAGCACAGTTTCCATGACTGTGGTGCAAAAGGATCCCTTGTATATTTTTGGTGGGAATGTTAACTAATACAGTCATTATTAAAATTAGTATGGAGATTACTACACAAAGAAATGAAAATAGAAATTCAATTTTACCTAGCCATTTCTCTTCCAAGTGTATATTCAAAATAGCTAAATGATTAAATTATAGAAATACATGCATGGCAGTGTTTATGACAGCTGTATGAATACAGCTAACTCTGAGAAGTAGCCTTATGGTTCGTATACATAAAGAAATATTGCTCAACTCTAAAGAAGGATAAATTGGAATCGATAGTAGAAAAAGGAGAACACAACTTCAAGTGAAATAAATCAGATGTGTAAGAAGTTTTAAGGGGATGGGAGGGAACATGAATAGATTTAAAACATTATGTATACATGCCAACTACACCTAATGAATGTAATTTTTATGTTATTGTCATGAACTAATAATGGTGATAATAATAGTAACAATAGTACTAATAATGAAGATACAGAAAGGAGACACAGAGAAAAATCAGGGGGGAGGTGAATGGGAGGTTAAAGGGAATACAAATATTTAACATATGTTCAGTATGCACTCACTCCTTAAAATGATTGTAAACATCATGGACTCCAAACATATACTAACAAAAGAAAAGAGAAAATTCTCTCCAGAAAATAACCCCACTGGGTCCAAGTCAATTCAACAGACAAAAGTAACAAAAAAAATCCTCAGAAATTTAAGATGCTACTGCAAAGAAAGGCCCTTAAAACAGGCTCATAGCTGTTAATTAAAACCCAAGTTTATGCTAATCTGTTTAGCGTCAACTCAAGTTTTCATGATGTGATGCACAAACTCCGTGGTGTGCTATTGATCCTCCCTCCTGGAACGAAAAGGCACATAAAGCAGCAACATCCTGTGCCAGAGGCTGGCTTGCATGTTCCCTCGGGGCAAACACACATCAACACTTTTGAAGGTTCATATCCCTTGCTTTCCTATTTTACGTGTGTTCATATTTGATTCTGCAGATGTGTAGCCTATGGATTGATGGGATCTGAGTACATTTATTGTATACTGAATACAATCAGGATGAGATTTTGAAGTAACTGCTATAAAAGTGCTTTATCAGCAATTACAATTTTTGTAAAACATATCAAAAAATTGAACATTTCAGCAAACTTCTACAAATTATGGAAAGCAATCGCACAAAATTATGTAACTAGTAAATTGCTAAAAATGTGTAGGCTGTGTTGATTTAATAACAGAATGAGATGTCATAGGACAGAATCTGGAGACTTCAGCATAGGAAATTACAAAATATGGACAATAAATATTTTTTTCTTGAAAAAATGAAGCAGCAGTTCTCATTTTGTAAATGGTGTGGAACAATTATTATGTTCTTAAGGTCACATAACTAATATTTCATAAAAAAAGATAAAGAGAATACATATGTATTCACAGGAATAATGCTTGAAAAATTCTGAACTTTGGTTTGCTTAAGTAAATATTATTGCATACACCTGAAGAAACCCACCCAAAGACACCTGCACCATAAGTAAATCTTTCTAAACAAAATGTAAGGAAATATGGTAAACATCTAGAGAGGCTCATAGATTACTGGGGAAAACTTATTTTAAAAATGGTAAATGTATGATTTGTAATCACAGAACTCAGATTGAAAGGATGGACAGTTTTTAAGTGCTGAAAGTAAAGCATCACAAGGCATAAATTTTATCTGAATTTAAACAACTATCCTTCAGGAATGAAGCAACAAGAATGCACTAAAACAGATAAAGACTAAAATAACATATTTTCCAGGGCACGGAAATAGCCCAGTAGAATAAGCACTTGTCTGGCAAGCACAGGGTCCTCAGTTTAATAACTGGTACCACACACACACACACACACACACGTGTGTGTGTGTGTGTAGCATTTTTCTATAAAACCTGAATTCAGATTACATTGTTTTCCAGAGTTTTTTCTTGTTCTTTTAAATTTCCAGTGTCACTTTTAATTATCTTGATAGTGTGTGGTTTTTACAGAGCAGGGAGTAATAGAATGTTGCAATTAGGTCTTAATTTTAGATTCTAGGCCCCAGACCCCAGTCTCGTGGCAATCATGAGTGTTTCTCCCCTTCTCTATATGTACTTGTGAGCCTCACTTTTTTCCCAGGTAAAAGTGCTTGGCTTTGTTTGTTTATTGTTTCTCTCCTCAGCTATAGTTTTGACACATTTCCCCAGCGAAAAATAGTCTTTCTGTAGCTTGACTTGGATACTGAAGAGGATCTTTTTGGTGTGTTTGACATTTCCTTCTCAATTTCATTAATATTTCATCTATTAATTTTTAAATTTATTGGCATTAGTATATACTTGTAGTATACAATGTTCATATATATGTGTAGTATATAATGATTACATTTACCATAGGGTTTTATGCACAATATATTTTCTTTTGCTCTTTATCTATAATTTGGGCTTTTCATTTTTTTTAGGGAAGGGCCTACAGGGTGTTCAGGGTCTCACTACTAGATTGGACTCGTGACGATTGCCTGTTTACAGCCTCCCAATAACTGGGATTACAGGATTGCACCACCACGCACATTCTCAAGTGCTGTCTCAGTGCATCCCAGAAGTGGGGCTGGCATGGCAGGCCTGGGGATTGAACCCCCAGTCCCTGCGCTGGACTTTTCATTAAGAGAATTATGCAGTATTTAAGCTGGCATGTTTGCTTCACTTCAGTTAATTATTTGGTCTCAAAGCACATTCATTTACCTATAAATGCCTCAAATTTATTAATATTAGTCTACTGAATCCAACCATAGCTCTAGTTTTGCACCCCAGTGCAAAGAAGGCTCATCGAAACATTGTAATGCTGCTGTTCAGAAGACAGGAACACAGCTAAATCATCAAGAAAGTGTCTCCTCTTAAAGTAAATGTACCGATCTTTGTAGAGCAGATGAACTATGCAGTACTGAATGTCTTATAAGAACTCAGTTCGCAGTGTGTGCTTAACTATAAAGTGGATGGAGCACATGGAAAATCGCTTGACTTTTAAAAAATTAAAACAAATGTTTCACTGGTCTTGGCCACAAAATAAAAGTGCTAAAGTAAATGCGAAATGAGAAGTTCTGATAGGGTGTCAAGAAAAAGGTCTGATAGTTTAATCATACAAAAGGAATAAAAAGAGAGACATAGATGGCCTATCCAAGACATGCAAACTACACATAACAAGAATATCTGAAACAAAGGATGAAGTAAATGAAACTGAAACATTATGCAAGGAACTAACTCAGAAAACTTTCCAGAGTTGAGGAACAAAATAGGCTTACAAATGAAGAAGCCTCACTGGGTCCCTGTATAATTTAATGAAACTGAACTCAACCTATACATATCCTAGTTACTTTATTAAGTTTCAATGATAAAAACAGAAGGTTTTTCCTATCCAGACTGAAACAGTGTCACCTCTAGAAGGACAAAAGTCAGACAGACCTCATATTTGTGTGTATGGGTGCAAAAGTGAATACTATAAGACAATAGAGCAACATCCAGAGCTTATTAAAGAATAATAATTTTGAACCACATGCCAAGTTACTATTTCTATTAGAAGGTAATTAGATGATGAAAGTGGTTAATATATTCTGTCCACTTAGTTGGATCACTCCACAGTTGCATGCACTGGGGTGGGAACCTCAAATTATCCCACCCCAGGGTAGTATGATTACCCCAGGGCCCCCCAAAGCGACTTAGCATTTAAAGGTTGTATAAAAGGTTTTAAAAAGCTTTTTTGCACCCCAATTCCATCAAAAAGTTCCAATCTTTTTTTATTAACTGAACCAGGGGATTGAACTCAGGCCCTTGCACTTGCCAGAAAGCACTTATTCTACTGAGCTACTGCCCCAGGTCCCAATCTTCACAGAACAAGTTCATTAAAAGAGTTCAGTCATTCTAAACACTCCATTTCAGATCAGCCGCCATCACGTCCTTGGAGGAGCTCTAGTTGTCACAGTGGACATAAAAAGAGAGAGAGAAGGGCTTAACAGATGCCACATCTGTAGCTCTTCTGCTCTTTGCTGTTTTCTGCTGCCATAAAATGCTGCACTCTGCCTTAGAGAGGTGAAATATAAACTAAAACCTCCACCAAATGTAAGCTAAATAAACTTTTCTTTCCTTAATTTTGTGTTAGTTATTTTGCCCCAGCAAAAAAATAAAAAAAAAAAAAAACTGAGAAAATGACAATTCTCAAATATCAAGGGATTGAGAAAGTATACCATAAACCTTCTCTAAAACTTTTGCTGAAGGATTTAGTGCACCAGACAAATAAAAAGTTGAGAGCCAATTGTATGAAATATTTGATGGTAATAATAAAAACTAGTTCAGAACCATTAAATCTAAAATTGTATTAAGATTATATACAATGGCTTTTGAGACTCTTTTGGCCCCTGATTCACCTGAGCTGGCCTGCCGGCCTGCCCTGCAACTCCCTGGAGCCTCTGCCCCCAAGCCCGTGAAGCAAGTGAGAATGTTTGTGACTCTTCTGGGCCCTTAGCCACCTGGCCCTGGCCCAGTGAGTGTGTGGGAGAATTTTCAACTTCCTTGCATGCTGCACCACCTGGAGCCCCCACACCCAAGACCTCTGAGGGTGGAAGAGTTTCTGAAATTTTCTCAGCCCAATCCATGGCCTGTGCTGCAACTCCCCAGAGCTCCTGCCCCCAAGCCTACCAAGGGAGTGAGAACTTTTGTGACTCTTCCAGCCACCTGAGCCCAGCCTAGCAAATGTGTAGGAGAACTTTCCACTTCGCCACCTGCTATACCATTTGGAGACCCTGTCCTCAAGCCAGCCGAATAAGTAAGAATTTTGGTGACTTTTCCAGCCCCTGATCCAGCCCAGCACGATCAGTGAGTGAGTGGGAGAGCTTCAGTGCTCCAACGTGCTCCCTGGGTGAGGGGCACAACAGAGGGGAACCACAGGCTCACAGTCATGCCAGAAGGGCTGCAGTAAGAAGGAGCTGAATGCAACAGCTAGATCCAAGCCAGGCATAACTGGATAATCTCAAACTTAATATATCAGCACCCGAATCTCATTATGGGCTAAGGTTGTAACTGCACCAACGCTCTACTCCAAAGGTCAGAGGTCAGTGTTTGCTATAAAAAATGACAAAGACAAGGAACAAAATGCAATCTCAGGTCTTGAGCCCACCAATAATAAGTGCAGAGACACAAGCTGAGCTGGTATGAATGAATGAACAGAAGCAAAGAAACAACAGCGGAAAGTTAGAGGAACTCAGACCAGAATTAACGCCTGAAATAAAAAAAAAAAAATTTGAACATAGCATCCAAAGTAATAAATCAAATCCAGAAATGAATGAAGGAAACCCAATGCCCATCTAGAATAAGTGCAGTGAACACTATTCCAGCTGAAACATATGAATTAACAGCTTCACAGGCAAAGAAACAACAGCAGAAAGGTAAAGAGGAACTCAAATCAAAAATAATTTCTGAAATAAAAAAAGAAATCTTTGAAATCATAGCATCTGAAGTAGAGAATCAATTGCTGTAATATATGAAGAAAACCCAATTTGGAAAAAACTCTGCAGTAAAAGAATTAATAGATACCTCTAAAGAAGATAGTGATAAAAAAAAATAACAGAGATTAGAAATATAATGTTTTCTGTGAATGAGCAATACAGGAAGAAAACAGATGCCATGAAGCAGAGTCAAAGACATATACAGGAAATTAAAATTTCAATCAAGAGTCTACAAAAGCATTTGAGTGAAGGAAAAGACAGAGTTTCAGATCTTGAAGATGCTAGTGTAGCTAGTGAAAAGGTGAGAAAGGATCTCTTAAAAACAATGAGAATGCACAAAAAATAATCCATCACCCGCAAATGATGCCAAGATGAACAATGTGAGATTAATAGGCATCAATGAGAATAATGAAGTCAATACAAATGACATAAAAAGAATATCATCAGAAGTAATCACAGAAAACTTCCCAAATATGAGGAAACAATCAGACATTCATTTAATTGAAGCACACAGAACACCAAATAACTTCAACCCAACTAAAAACACACCAAGACATATAAAAGTAAATATCCCAGAAATCCTCCACAAAAATAATATTCTGAAAGCTGGTAGAGAAAAGAAACAGATCATATTCAAAGGAAAACCCATTCAGAATTATAACTGACTTCTCTATACAAACAATGAAGGCAAGGAGACCATGGAGCAGAGTTCAACTCCTGTATGAAAACCAATTTCAGCCCATACTCTTATACCCTGCAAAATTCTCTTTGAAGTTTGATGGAGAAGTGAAATACTTCCATGACAAAGAACAACTAAAGAATTTCATGATGACAAAGCCATCCTTACACAGGCTACTGAAAGATGTTCTAGAGAAGTACTACAGTGACCAGTACTCCATGAATGAGAATGGAAGGAACCCATCACACAGGCCAAACAATTAAACACAGGATAAAAAGGAGTAAACACAGCTGGTAAACAATATAACAATCATAAGTCAAAACACTTCAGTTATAACCATCAATGTAAATGGATTCAAATCAACAACTAAGAGAAATAGACTGGCACAGTGGATTAAGAAACAAAGTCCAACAATATGCTCTATACAAGAAACATATTTAACTCAAAAAGACATTCATAGGCTTAAAGTCAAAGTATGAAAAACAATACTATATGCCCCAGTACCTCAGAAAAAAGCAGGAGCAACAATACTGTTCTCAGACAGTCTCAACTTAAAACCAATAATGATCAAACAAAATAAAGAAAGCTACCATATGTTGGTTAGGGGAAAAATTTAAGAGGAAGAGATAACACTCATAAATATCTATGCACCAAATACAGGAGCACCCAAATATGTAAGAAAAATCTTAATGGACATGAAAAACTTAATATCTAAGACCACATTTTTAATAGGAGACTTTAGCACCCCTTTCTACCAAAAATATAGGCAACCAGACCAAAAATTAGCAAAGAAATAATATAACTAAATCATAGCTTGGGACAAGTGCACCTTGTGGACATATATAGAATATTCCACCCAACCACCACTGCATACACAATTTTTTCAGCTGCACACAGGTCATTTTCTAAAATAGACCACATACTAGTCCATACTTCATGCTTAAGTATGTTCAAGAAAACATACATTATCCCGTATATATGATCTGACCAAAATGGAATGAAACTGGTAATAAGTAACAAAAGAAGTGAGCAAAACCTACTAAATACATGGAAATTGAACAACATCCTACTTAGCAATCAATGGGTCACAGATGAAATTAAACAAGAAATTCAACAATATCTACAATTCAATGAAAATTCAACCAGAACTTCTTGGAATTTATGGGATCCAAAATGAAAGCAGTTCTCAGATGGAAAAATATAGCTAGGAACTCACACATTAGGAACACACCCTAATATTGCACCTCTGACATCTAGAAAAGCAAGAGCAAACCAAACCGAGAGCCCAAAGATGAAAAGAAATCATAAAGATTAGAGCAGAAATTAATTGAATTTGGATGAAGAAAACAGTTCAAAGAATCTAAGAATCAAAAAGTTGGTTCTTTGAAGGACTAAATAAAGTTGATAAGCCCCTAGCTAGCCTCATCAAAAAGAGGAAAGAAAAAATTCAAATACAAGCAATAAGGAATGAAAAGGGTGAAATCACCAGAGAACCCGTGTCAATCCAGAAGATTATCAACAGGTACTGGAAGAATCTTTACACTCACAGAATAGAAGACAGAGCAGAAATGGACAGATTTCTGAAAAGTTACAAATTACCAAAACTGAATCAAGAAGGTGTAACAACTTTCAATAAGCCAATAACAGACAACAAGATACAAAATGTAATAGAAAGCCTGCCAACAAAGAAAATTCTATGTATTGATGGATTCACACTTGAATTCTACAAGAAATTTATAAAAGATGTAATCCCTACACTCCACAAACTCTTCAGTGATATTGAAAATTAAGCAGTCCTCCCAAAATCATTTCTGGAGGCAAATATTATACTGATTCCAAAACCAGGGAAAGACACAACCAAAAAAGAGAACTACAGGCCAATCTCCCTCATGAACATAGATGCAAAAATCCTCAATAAATTCCACCAAATAGAATACAGCTGATCAATAAGAAGATCATCCACCATGACCAGGTAGGATTCATGCCAGGGATGAAAGGATAGCTCAATATTTGAAATATCTATAAATGTAGTACACTATAGTAGTAGACTGAAATCTAAAACCACATAATCATCTCAATTGATGCAAAAAAAAGCTTTTGACAAAGTCCAACACTCACGCATGTTCAAAGTCCTACAGAAAATTAAATAGAAGGCCTCTATCTCAATTTAATAAAAGCCAACAATGACAACCCAATGGCTAATATAATACTAAGTGAGGAAAAACTGAAATCTTTTACTATTAGATCTGGTACAAGACAAGGATGTCCTCTATCACTTCTCCTATAAAATATAGTTTTGGAATCATTAGCTACAGCCATTAGACAGGAGGGAGAAATGAAAAGAATTAAAATAGGTAAAGAGGAAGTCAAATCATTACTATTTGAAGATGACATGATACTTTACTTGGAAGACCCAAAAAACTCCACCAAGAAACTACTAGAATTAATATACCAATTCAGTAGCATAGCAGGATACAAAGTCAATACTCAAAAGTCAATAGCATTCCTCTAAACAGATAACAAACACAATGAGAGGGAAAGTATAGAAACAATACCTTTTACAATAGCACTGCAGAAAATGAAATTCCTTGGAATTCACTTAACCAAGGAGGTCAAAGGTCTTTTCATAGAAAATTGCAGTACTCTAAGAAAAGAGATTGTAGATTTCACAAAATGGAAAGATATTCCATGCTTCTGGATAGGAAGAACCAACATCGTGAAAATGGGCATACTCTCAAAGTTGTTGTACAGATTTAATGCAACCCTTATCACACTGCACCAACATACCTCCCAGACTTAGAGAAATTGTTCCTGAAAGTTATTTGGATTCAGAAAAGACATAGAATTGCAAAGGCAATCCTGGCCAAAAAAGACAAAGCAGGAGGCATCACAATTCCTGACTTGAAATTATACTACAAAGCTACTGTGATAAAATCAACATGGTATAGGCAATGAAATAGACCTGAGATTCAATGGAATAGATGAGAAGATGCAGAAGCCTCTATGAACACACTCAGCCACCTGATATTTGACAAAGGGGCCAAACTTGTTTACTGGAAGAAAGATAGCCTCCTTACCAAATGGTGATGGAAAAACTGGCTTTCTACATGCCAAAAACTAAAACTTGACCCAGGTCTATCACCATGCACTAAGCTAAAATCAAAATGGATTAAAGATCTAAACATTAATACGGAAACACTCAATCTCCTGGGAGAGAAAGTTGGAACTCTTGAAGTCATAGATGTGAGCAACAAGTTGACAAACAAACATGAATTTGCATGGAAAACACTTGAAACAATTAACAACTGGGACCAACTCTTGTTGAGATGTTTCTGCACATCAAAAGAAACTGTCAACAAAGTGAAAAGACAACCCACAAATTTCAAAAAATCTTACTAATAAGCATTCAGACAAAGATCTGCTCTCTAGAATTTATAAAGTACTAAGGTACATTAGGGCCCTCAAATTTAAAGACCCAATCCAGAAATGGGCATCTGAGATGAATACACACATCTCAGAGGACAAAATTAAAGAAACAAAGAAATATGTGAAAAAATCATAGCCATCCCTGAAATGCAAGTTAAAACCACACTTAGATACCATCTCATCCCAGAAAGAATGGCTATCATAAAGAAATCAACCAACAAATAATGTTGGAGAGGATGTGGGAATAGCGAACAGTTCTCCACTGCTAGTGAGTATGCAACCTGGTCCAACCATTTTCAAGATCAGAGTGGAGACTCCTCACAAATCTAGGACTGGAAATCCCATTCAAGCTGGCTATCCACCTACTCAAAATTTTTCCAGAGGAACTGAAAACATCATATCATAGTGATTTATGTGTACCTATGTTTATAGCAGCACAAGTTGTGATAGCCCAATCTTGGAACAAACCATGACGTCTGTCACATGAGGAATGGTTTAAAAATCATTTTTGTACACTGGAGTATTACTCAGCTATAAAGAGTGATAAACTTGAAGCATTTACGTTTAAAGGATGCCATTTGAACATAATGAAAAGACAACCCACAAAGTTATTCATAGTGAAATAAATCAGACATACATGTACAAATATCGTATAGTCTTCCTAGTATAAAAAAATCAAAAGAAGAAGTACATATAGAAACAACTATAATGCATAACAACAACTAAAACGAATTTAGTCAGATAGTTAGGGTAAACTGAACGGCGTGTGTTGCAGGGTAATAATCAGCTTCTCTTCTGGATGGTTAACAACCTAAATTTGCATATCAAAAATTGGAGGGATGGAAGGGCTGCAAGGTCAGCCAACATTTGGCCCTAGCCTTTCAAGGTCAGTGAAGACTCAGGACATAGGAGAACCTGTATTCTAACATCATGGAACTCAGTTGTGCTCCACATTTTCTGACCAAAGAGATGATAGAGCCACAGAGGAATGTGATCGATGATCTACAGTGTACCTAAGGAGAGACACATGGAGAGAAACCTTTCTGCCATACTTTCACAGAGAGCAAACTGGTCGGGCAATGGCTATGACTCAACCACATGGCTGAAGCTGACAAAGCTTGTACAATGTGAGGTACAGGGTTATAGGATAAAGCCTCAGGGGGGCATGACTAACCTCATCAGATGCAAAAGTTTCATTTTTTGTTCAATAGGTCTTGCTTTATCTCGCTCTTAACTATCCAGCAAGAAAGTATAAAAATGAGGGCTTAATAATAAGCTGAGCTGTAAATGGCTCTAGTCAACAACTTCTTCAAATAACCCACTAATATTGTGCACTGCGGGACTATGTTGGATTATTTCAGTGAATTCAAGCACCAGTAATAATCAAATGACAATAGAATACCGATCTTTGACAGAACTAAACAAAAAAGGGGGGATACATAAGAAGAACCATTCTGTGTTTGTGTATACAGTACAGTTATGATAAATATACTATAATTTTGCATAATTCTCTGAGAAGAAAGATTTGCACTAATAATAAAGGATATTCCATGTGCTTCTTGTACTATGGACAACCACTAGGAAGATAGCAAGGTATAAAGTATTAATTATTGAAACTGTACTATAATTCAGCTTTAAAAAAAAGAAGTATACAGCTGCATTCTCTTAATTCATTTATTAGAGGCATCTGCTCTAATAGCATTTGTAAATAGAACATCATGTATGCATCTTGTTCAACAAAAAAACACTACAAAAACAATATGCAATATGTTTATTATTGAATCTGTCCTACTAATTTGATTTGAAGCTGTCTCATTGGTATTTGTTCTTCAATAAAATAGAAAGATTATATATAATGCAAAATGTGATTGTCAGATAGAAGCAAAATTTCAGTTTATGTAGCTTTTAAACTGAATTCATGCCAGATATTAATGTATCCATCAAATAAATACTCTCTCCTTTTTACCATGTACTACTATAGGTAAAGATGAATGTTAAGCAAAATGCATGGTATATATAAGTGTTTTATCTCTGAGGATAAATACAGTAAAGACTTTCTAACTGTTAATCTAACAATGTTGGGAAATTGTGCAACTTATTTCCTTTTTAAGGAAACTAGCATGTTTGTAGTATTAATACTGAAAATATGAGGAAAAATTGCCGTGCTATGTATAGTTTTGAGAAAGGCGGATATGTCTCAAATGTAGAACTGAGAAAACCTCTAATTACCACATTACCTGCTAGTTCTTACCAGTCAATTTGTCATTGAATTGCCTACAAATATAGTCTAATTTGTGTAGTATTCTTAGTTTCTGGAATTAGGAAAAGCTAAAATCATCAGTAAAAATTGAAGAAAAAGCTTCAACAAAATACCAAGAAATCCTTAAATTTGCATCACAGATATTAGCAAAGATAAAAGTGACATTTTCATGTATGTGTTAAATTTCCAATTAATAAGATCTAACTTAAATTTAAAGCACCAGTCTCATCTGATATACTCTTATTTGTACAAAACAAAGGTTAGAAGGATATAAAAGTAATCAAAACTTGTTAAGCTATAGGTGTGGAGAAGACTTTTATCAGCAGAACAAGGTTATATCACATCATTTCACAGGTAAGAGACTTCATGTGGAATTCATATGTAGGATTGTTATGTATTATTTTGATGTTAGTGGGAGTTTAACAGTTCTAAATTGAAATAGATATGTATATTTTAAAGCACATTTAAAATTAATGCATACTTTCCATGTCCCGAGAAGCTTTTGAGGTTCTAGGGGAAGAACAGTGAGAAGATGCAGAAATAAGAGACAGAAAGCTGAGTTCCAGTGGAACTCCGTCTCCAGCGAGGAGAAACACAGCAGGCCAAGGACTGCAGAGCATTCAGTTATATACTGGGGGGACTGTTATTAATTTCAGCCTCTCTCCCTAGCAACTTGTTTGTGAGCTGGAATAACTTATTTGCATGAGCCATGTTGAGTTCTTGTATTCTCCTGCCAGCTTTGCCTTAGATCCTCCTGTGATCTATCTCAGCCTTCAGCTGCTCCCCACATATACTATGTACTTACAATTTGTTGACTAATACTTTTTATTTTATTTTTATTTTTTATGATCTGGTATATGGTCTTACTGCATATCTTGGACTCATAGTGATCCTCCTGTGTTACCCTAGTGCTGGGATTACAGGTTTAAACCACCATGCCCAGTTTCCGTGGCTGTTGGAATGCCCCCCCCCACCAGCAGGGGCGAAGGAGGAGTGCAGTGTTGCTGGGGATCTAACCCTGGATCCTGTACTTGCCTAAGCAGGAGCTTAGTCTGCTGAATCATCCTTGAGTAATTCTTAGGAAACAGAGAGAAAAAATTGTTGGATGGTTACCTCAATACTTATGATTTTTTAAAAGTAAATCATGTAAAAGGAAAGTTTAAAATGCAAAATTAAAGATTTTCTTTGGTGGAATTATGAATTGAACTCAGGCCCTTAACACTTGCAATCAAGCACTTCTTTTACTGCACCATCTCCTTTGCCTCCATGGCTGTGACTCATCCACATGGTTGACACTGAGAAAGCATCTACAGACTGCAGTACACGGTTTCAGGATAAATCTGAGGGCATTTGACAGACCTTATGAGATGCAGAACTTGCATTTCCTGTCATATAGGTCTTGCATTATCTTTATCTTAGCCATCCTGCAGAAAAGTATAACAAAGTATAAAAAATAAAGCCATATTAATATGCTGAGCTGTAAAAGGCTCGAGTCAACAACTTCTGACATTGCCAGTCTTATGGAAAACCCACCACTGTTAGGGACTACTGGATTATATTAAAATATTTTGCTGAATTCATGCACCTACAATATTTAAATGACAATGGAATACCCTTCTCTGACAAAACTAAAAAGGGGATATAACTGAACGACCATTTTGTATCTGTATATTCAAAATAGAATAGATATACAGCTACATTCTCTTAATTCAATGAATAGAAAGATGTGTACTAATAGTGTTTGTGGGCAGGATATCATGTCTGCACCTTGTACAAGGAATAACCACTACAAAGACAACAATATGCAATGCGTTAATTATTGAAACTGCCCTGTTAATCAGTTTTGAAACTGTCTCATTGCTATTTGTTTCTCAATAACATTAATTACATTCAAAAAAAATAAAATTCAAAATAAAGAGAAAAATTGTAGTTAAGAGGTGAGGTGTATGTAGACAAACTACATTACTTTTCTAAATCTATCTTTGCAGTATTCAAATTATCTGTAAGCAATTCCAATGACTTCACATTAGCATTCTGAGTGAAGTTCAATAAAATTACATAAAGCATAAATTACCACTCTAGAGAAAAAGGACCTAAAAAGTATAAAGTTTCTGTGCTAAAAAATCACATATTTAGATTTTTTGAAGTGTTCTTATATATCCTTTGGGTCAAAGAAAGATATATATCAAATGTTGATGGGCTAATCAATACAACAGTGAAAGTTATCTTTTTCTACTACAGGATGAATATCAAAAATTTAAGGACCAGGATTCAGACAGTAGATGCAAAATGAGATATGTAGATAGGAAAAATGTACTACATAACCTTTTATGAAGCTTAAATGTTGTTACATTCCAAATGAGGAAGCAGTCTGCATAGTGGTAGAGCTACTCCCAAAATAAGCAGACTCAAAGCCTCTTTGGTCTTCAATGTCCCTCCACTATGGAAATGTAGCCTTGCAGCCAGCCAACAAGAGGTGGGATTCCCTGAAATTGTAAATCAAATTAAACTTCTCTTCCTTACATTGTGTTGCTTGGTATTGTTTATCAGCCACTGGAAAGCTGAATAATACAATATGATATTTCCAGGCATCTCACAGTTCATTGAGTAAAAGAAAATTATGATAGTTATGAGAAAAATTATATCTCTTGGTAAAATAATTCAATGTTCCAGTTGCTTATAGTTCTTGAGAAAGATAAAGAAAGTAACTGAAATGTTAAAAACAGATTTATCTCAGTTTCCATACAACTTTAAATTTTGATGATCCAAAATAATATCACTGTGTCTTCTACTTTTTCATTCATACTTCCCAGTATGTCATAGATTATCCACCTTGCATTCACCAAGAGACACATAAAATGAAAACTTATCCACCTCTGGGCTGGGAATATAATGCACCAGCATGAGCATTTCCTGGCAAGTGCAAGGTCCTGAGTTCTATTTCCGGTTCAAAAAAAAAAATCCACTACACGAGCTTTTATAAGTTGATAAGTGAAAATTTTAAAACACTCAGTCAGACAAGTACTATTTGAGACTTCTCTCTTTTTTTTTTTAAAGCGACCTAATCATTTTGTATCTGAATTAAATTAGGTGATCTGGTATTCTGGAAATGATGTTAGAGATGTACTGATCTTTGATATATGTGGGAAAATTTATGCCATCAGATACTATTGATAAAAATACAAATGGATGTATGTTAAGAAACTAAAACATATGCATTCAAGCTGAATCTTTTTTTTTTTTTTTTTTTTTTTGCTGGACCAGAGATTATGGCAGATGTGAAATTGAGGTTCTTTACATAGGCAGTAAAGTGAAGACACTTATAGACAAGTTCTTGTCTTATCTGTGAGGTAGACAAAGTTTGTTATGAATTAAAACCAGACATTTTTACATTCTCTTTCTACATGCTTATACATTCTTTTAGCTATCTTTTTTTCTCTGCCCTGGTATAAGACTATAAATAATCCAATATGCTCTTTACTACTACTAATAATTTGTCTAAATCATAACTTTACTAGAGGTTATTAGTAATTCTGAGCTCTCAAAGTGTTGCTATGCCATGCAATTTATATATTACGTATAGTTTAACTCCAAGAAAAAAAGAATGATTGAACCGGTAATAGTCGGTTATGTCTGTTCTAAGTATTCAAATGTGAAACACAAATATAAACATAATAGTTATGTCAGGGCACCTTCTCTGTAATGATAGTATTTTAAATGTGAAAAAAGTATTTTTGACAGACTTAGATATTCAAATATTACTGGATGTAGATGACTGAATTCCTTGAGAAATCCCGGAAGCAATATAACTAGCTATCCTCTTGAAATGGTTGTATTTCTGTGTATTTCCTAGTTTCATTTTGTGGAAGGACTCATTGTATTTTTTATGGCAAATAAGAAGCAAGATTTACTTTTCTGCAGGATGAGAGCTAGACCATTATTACAAGTGCATGTCTCTCCAGATTTCTCAGAACATAATTTACTTACAATGTTGAAAAAAAACAACTATTTTTCTGGTTACATTACTAATATACTTTAGAGTAAAGATATTCGGACAATGGTCAATTTTCCCATAAGAGTGAATGACACAGAATAGTAATTATATATTCTTTGCTTTATGATAAGAAGCAAACATAAAATATAAAACAGCTTACGCCATGCCCTACAATCTAGAATCTATGAATTCAATTTTTTTATTTTCTTTTCGTCAGTCCATTAGCAGGAAATTTCACTATTGCTGAATTTTATTTTTATTTTATTTTGTGCAGGGTCTCATTAAACAGCTCATACTCATAGTGACCCTCCTGTTTTCAGCCTCCCCAAGGCTGAGATTATAGGTGCGTGCCATCATACCCATACTCAGTCACCAGCTCAGTGTGTTTGTGGCAAGGCCAGTGCGGCATGTGCTGCCAGAGATCAAACCCCAGCCCCTGCACTTGCCTAAGCAGGTACTTAATCTGCTGGGCTACCTCCAAAGCCTTTTGCTGAATTTTATCTACCTTGAGTAATACCACAATTAAAATGGAAAAATTATATCTGTAGTGATCAAAACATAGAATACAGGCTGGCGAGATAACTCAGAAGAATAAGTGGTTGCCTGGCAAGCACAGGGTCCTGAGTTCAATCCCTGGTACCTCAAAGAAAGAAAAAGTATAATGACTGAACTTCATCTAATTTAAAGAAAACTAAGATGAGAAACCTTAAAATACTTTAACTTATGTTTACTTATGCTTACTTTATATGTTATCTATGACTTGGAATACTTCTATGAGATCATTATTATTATATGATTCCATATATTATTTTAAAAAGGCAGTGTGCAATAATGGTGATCAAGACAAGCACTGAGCATGCTAATCAATACTGAAGCTGAACATTCATAAATGAGACTTTCACCATGTGATGCAATCAGCAAAAGTGACACCAAGTTACGATAAACTCCACCCGACCTGATGCTGCCATCTATAGCTTTGTCCAGGAGGGACAGTAGAACCTGAGTGACAGAAGGGTCTGATCTACTGAGCAAGGACTAAGTGCTCTTGAGCTCTAGCAACACCTAGCAGCATAGCTGGTCACAGTTATCCTAGACGATCCATGAGAATTCGGTCACCGCAGCTAGGCTTTGGAGAGTCAGCCAAGCAGTGTCAACTTCGTGTTTCACAGAGTCAGCCAATCAATAAAGCAGCACCACAGTCAAAGAGATCAAAATTTGTACACTTAAATGTGAAAGTTCCAAATGACCACTGTTTGCTTGGAAACAATACTTTTCATAATTTTTTTCAGCTTTCCCTCTAATACTAGCAATAATTTTAGCTTCTTTCGTGCATCTTCTACTACATTTTTTTCTTTCCTTCCTTTCTTCTTTCCATTTTCATTTTCACTCCCTACCTGTCTCTGGGATACACTGAAGTCTGACAGCCTCTATGCTGTCCATATTTAACTATCCAATTTACTGCATGTCACGTGACAGGCCCCAAAACTAGAGAAAAAATTAAGTATACCCTGTGCATTGCTTTGTTTTTGTTTATACATCTATATGAATATATATTCAAGGTTTTTGCATAAGTGGAATTTTTAAAAAAGTTATTAATTTTAAAGCTTTGTTTTTTGTTTTTTTTCTCCTCTTAGATGAATGAACTAGGGATTGAACTCAGGCCCTTGAGCTTGCCAGTGAAGCACTTATTCCACTGAGCCATCCTCCCAGCCCAATTTTTTATTAATTTTAATGAGAAAGAAATAGCAATGAGAGCTTCAAAATAGGTTAGTAGGATAATTATAATAATTAATACATTGCATATTGTTGTCTTTGTAGTAGTTATTCGCAGTACAAGATGCAGACATGATCTCTTGTTCAAACAATCAGTACAAATCTTTCTTCATGTTGAACTAAGAGAAAGTAGCTGTACATCTATCCTATTTTGTGTGCATATATATATATATATACATATATATACATCTATATGAATATATATTCAAGGTTTTGGCATAAGTGGAATATATATATATATGTATATATATATATATATATATATATATTTCACTACGAGATAGTCTTTCATTTATAGCCCTTTTTTGTTGTGTTTTGTCAGAGATGGGTGTTCCATTGCAGTTAGAGAAGATGTATTTAGAGAAGTCTTTAAAGGCCTTTTTTATACTCAACACCAGTTCAAAAACTGTAGGTCCTTGAATTCAGCAAAATAATCTAATATTGCCCAACAGTCCATAATAGTAGTGAGTTATCTGCAAAACTGGCAAATGTCACAAGTTGTTGACTTGAGCATTTCACAGCTTGGTGTATTAATGTAACATTACTTTTTATACATCTTGGTTATACTTTTCTGTGGGATGGTTAGGACCAAATTAAAGCAAAACCTATAGTAATCTAAATAGTAATCTAATAAGATTCATAATTATATATATATATATGTTACAATTTTGTTTCAAAAGAGCTAAAAGTAGATTTAGTAGTAACAATGACACAAAAGAAAGACTATATAACATTTTCTTAATATTTGGTACTTAAATTTTAGAAAAAAATAGTGAAAAAGAAAGAAAAATTCCACATAGCCTTGATTTAACAGTTCATTGACATCCTACTGACACCTCATTAAAGAGATTTATGTATTTCCCTCCAGATTTTCTCAGAAAAAAAATCTATTTTTCTTCTAAACTGAGTACATTGCACACCAAAATGAAGAACTTGATGTGAAATGTATAAAGTAATTGTTTAGGTGGGGGTTGTGGGTTAGGGCAGAAGGAAGTATTCCGCAAAGAAATTGTTCACGTTCTTGTGTTTATAAGCTGAAATATATCAAAGGAAATAAAACCTCATGATCTTATCCTGGAGAGATGCTAGCTGTTGAGGAAGAAAACACTTAAGGGCTTCAGTAGGACTCATAGGATAGGTCAGTTAAATGCAAATTGTAAAAACTCAAAGGTTGGTTTTAATCCACTTTGCTTGCTTGGAAGAGAGTTTAAGCCTCTCAAAATTCCAAGAGGCTCATACATTTAGAGGTAGTTGAAATCCTATTAAGCCAAAGAGGGATTATGTGGATTAATACAAAGAGATAGGGATATTTTTCTTTGTTTTAACATAACACTCTCTGAATCAGTCTTGATTATTAGTCTTACATATGAGTCTTGTGAAACTTTACTATTCCTAAAACCTTACAAACTAGCAAAGAAAATTTATAGATAATGTTTTAGTGACAAATTTTATACAAATAAGGTTATTTAAATATTGTGTTTACAGCAATATATAATAGAAAAACACAGCAAGATGAAAAACTAAAACTGTAGAAATAGTAGCAAAGCTCAAAGCCACTAAGCATTTTCATGTTGTAAAAAGCTCACCAGTTTTATTTAAACTTTTTGTTTCCTTACAGCACTTTTTAGCTTTGTTTTCTTTCTCAGAAGAGATACATTGGGTGGTGAAGAGGTGGCTCAGTAACATAGCACTTGCCTTGCATGTGTGAAGCTCTAGGTAAAACCTTTATTTTAGCAGTAACGACACTCACACACACACACACATTTATGTATATTATCTGTACACATAAATATGCATGTATTTATATTCTTTTATTAGTACAATTTGAAATTTGACATTTTAATGACTGTCTTACTTTTCTTGTTGCTGAGATAAAATACCCAACAGCCAAGGATTAAGGAGAAAGATTTTCTGTAGTTCATGTTCCTAAAGGTGTCAGTCTATAATCCGCTGGCTCCAAGGCAGGGGGGCACATGGCAGAACAGCAAGTGTTCATTTTAGAATACAGCAAAAGTGACAAAGAGGAGGGAGGAGCGAGCCACACTGTGCTCCTCATAGCGTATGCAGACGACCCGCCCTCAGAGAGGCACCACACTCATACAGCTGAGCCCCGCCCTGGACCATGAAACTATCACAAACTCTAGATTCTGCCGCCTCTGAAAAGCCAGCCTCCATGACCACATTTGCTTGGGTCCAGAAACAAATCAAAACAATAACAATATAAATAATTCATAAAGAAATTGATGACTGTCAGAAGAAATACACAGTTGTTTAAAAATTACAGCTAATACATTCAGCCTTACATACTTGTGTGCACAGTCATACAGTTACGCATTTAGCTTTATATACATAAATATAGTTACAATTATATAAAATATGTAAACATTTTACTCAACATTTCTTTAAAATAAAAATGGCTATAATGAATATTTAGGCTGTGAATTTTAACAGAGAGGATGAAAAATGAGTTTCATTTATTTAGGAATGCAAGATGTGTTTCACAAGAGGTGATATACAAAATGTGAATGAAATGGACTCTGCCTAGGAGCAGTACACCAAGACAAGCTGTTCATAAGCAAGTGCTAGTGTACACATATCTGTATTGACATAGGCTGTAGAGAAAACACCTCTGTGGTACAGGAGTGTTCTATTGTGTGTACCGTACAATGTTAGATCAAATAGATCAGAAGTAAAAACTCAGTGTGTGAGCTCTCATATAGGAGAAATCAAAGACAAATATAGAAGAAAAAAGACAAAAGAAAATAAGGAGAAAATGTCTTACAATGGGAAGGAGATGGACAGATTTTGGGGGTAGGGAGAGTATGTCCAAAAAATTAGGATGTGTCATGTACATATATGCGTTATCCAGAATGAATTTTCATTATGTACTTCAAATATGCACTAATAAAACTTCTCTTCTTAAACTTTTTAAAAAGTCTTAAAAGGTGCACGTATGTCGAAAAAAGGCACAGTTTTTATATTAATATGGCACATTTTTCTTAATATTTAAAAGTAAGTTATTTTGTTCTCCACATTCTGTTTCTGATTTATATTCTTCCAAAAGAGGAATGTCTTATGGGCCTTTAAAACATTTCCCTGAAAGACATTGTTATTTAAAACATAATGACATAGGCCAAGTGGGGAAAAATGAAGAAAGAAATACCTTAGAGGATAGCTCTGCTGTACAACATATGCCCTTAAATAAATACATGGGTCTCATACTGGAAGTGAATTATTTATGTCAAAGGAACAATAATTAAACTACTCCCTCTAAGCTCTTTTAATACATTTTTAGAATGAGGGATTGAGGCTTGAAATGGAGTTTGGCATTTAAGATCCCCACTTTTAGGATATCAGTCTTCCTAGCTTCCACATTCAAGTACAAGTTTTTCTTTTTTCACATTCATATAAGCTTCGAAGGAAGTTAGCTATTTCAGCCAATGATGAGTTTAGAAAATTTAAGGTTGCCAAGGATTGTTAAATTCTTTTGGTCAGTGAATACAAATGACCAATTCTGTGGATGCATATGAATCCTAAAGGACAACAGGTAGAACAAGCTAGGGTGGCAGAAATGACAACTTGTTAATGTGGCACTGAATGTTAGAAAGTAGTCTATATAACAGAATTATAAGATGGATTAAAATAACTATGCTACAGCTAATGGTGTGTGCTATATATTCTATATTTCTAAAGGCAGATATATACACAATTTAACATATACCACAATATACGTATCTTCTTTAGTAACAAGTATTTCACAGATTAGATGGATGTTAGTCAACAGCAAAGGAGAATGAACTTTTTAATTTAAATTAATTTAAGTTAATTTTAATTTTTAAGAGAATGTATTTTACTAGCAATTAATAATGTCTTTTGAAACTCTTTCACATTTAATTTGCACATGTGCTAAATAATCTCTTTCGGGTATCTCAAGAGGCATGTATACAGTGCACATACAATCTGCCCCATTAAACTTACATTTTTGAATTATTTTTTATAATATCTCTTCTTTATGCCTACACCAACTTATCAGTGTACAAGAAAGAAATGGAAGCAGAAATATAAATAGTGAAGTGGTGGCCCTCACAATTTCAACTTATGATCATTCTTACATGACATCTTTTAAAAGTTGTCATGTAGTATTAACTTTTGAATTTTTTCTTCTGCTTCTTGTGGTTCAATTTAGGTAAACAATTGTTGATCGATGTACATCTTTTTTCTCCTTGTGTGTATCAAACTTTTAAAACGAACTTGAATAGACTGCTCATGAGAGGAGCATTTCATATTGGTAATATACAGAAGTTTATTATATATGTTTGCTTTTATTCTTATGTTAACTCATTCACCTATTAATTATATGTATACTTAAGGATCTCCTATGTGGTTATTACATTGTGTTTAAAAAGACTGTAAAAACAAAGCAAAAACACTGGCTCTGTCCTAAATTTACAATTAAATGGAAATTGGAGTAAATGAAATAAAACAGTGGAAAGGAAAAGGAAGTAAATGTCAGAAAAAGTCTTGGACAAGTGCAGTGTCAGACTCACAGCATTGTATTCTGTGATGTGAGGAAGAGTCACCGGATTCCACAACTATTTTCTCATCTTGTTAGATAATCACTGTATTCAAGAACCAAATTGCTAAGGATTCCTACCTGTCAGGTCAAACATTGGTTCTGGAGCTCGGGTCATATTTGTTGGTAAAATAACATGACACTGGGTCTAGGACAGATTTTATTTTTCAGCAAATATGTGAATTCATGAGTGCAGGAAGCATGCAGAAAAATGGGGTACCAATAATGGTGTAGTACTTAGGGTCTCATTATACAGAACAGTGCAGCTCTTTCTTCCACTGAATCAAGTTGGCCGTCTGCTCATCCTTGATCATCAAATGATTTCTGCAGCCTCTGATAAAGGGTCCAAGTACACAAAAAAATTGCATTCAACCTTGTTTGAAAGCATTTCCTGTGTGTGGCAATTTCAGCTACAGCATCTTTACAAACATTAACAGTGTAATTAAAATACACAATGACAAATAGCATTAATTTTTGACTAAACAATAACAGAAAATTGACCACATTTCAAATTTCCAAATTTTATAAGCTATTACAGATTTAATGAAGAATGCTTGTCAATTTTAATGTCTTTTTATTATTTTTTTGCATTACACATATTTATTTCTTATGCAAGGCATCATTTCTTTAATCTATCAAAAGGCACATTTTTACATCACAGATTGAATCATTAATATTGTAGAAAATATTCCTAATCTTAAAAATGATTCTTGAGTAAACAAAAGGAAACATTTATTTTGATATTAGATATTTAAACTTGAGTAAAAGTACCAATAATCTCCCTAGTAATTAGAAGTACTTCAACAATAGTTAATGATTTTAGAATAATTATTATAACCTATTGATTGATTATTTCATATCTACTGTTTTCCAATTACCTGAGAATTTGAGTAGAAAGTAACTATTGTTAAGTTTTAAAAAAGAGAACTGAAATTAAAATTACTGACTTTTAATGGGTAATAATTTAGTCCAGATTCTTAAAATGAAATTCATTTGAAAATCACTATGTTAAAAATACATCTTGTATAACAGAGCTCATGAAGTGTTTTCTTCTGGTGAATAAAAGATTGGCTAACACCAAAGTAGCCTTGTCCTTGATATAAGGCTTATTCACTTTACAAAATAAATATATGTTCAGTTTTCCTTGTGTGGCATACAATAATCAAGAATGCAATAATTGGGCTGAGGAGATGGCTCAGTGGAATAAGTGCTTCCCTGGCAAGTGCAAGGGCATGAGTTTAACCCCCAGTTCCACCAAAAAAACAAAAAACAAACAGACAAAAAAAAAATGTAATAATTTTTAATCTAAATTTGTATTTTGGGGGCTGTGGAGACAGCTCGGTGGTCTAAGTGCCTGCCTGGCAAGAGCAAGGATCCATGTTCAAGTCCCAGTACCACATGCCATTCTGGTCCCTGAACCCCAGGCATGCTGTGCTGGACACCAAAACTGGGCTTGGTGGTGCACACCTGCAGCCCAGTGCTGGGGAAGCTGAGACAGGAGGATTACTATGATTGCCAGCTGCATAGCAAGACCCTGTACCAAATAAATAAATAAATAGACTTAAAAAAATTTAAATTTGTACTTTTGCAAATTTGTGTTTGAATAACAATTTCACCTTGATAATAAATTCTTCAGTAAATAAAACTTTAAAACTTCTGTAACTTTACTTGGAGTTATAATGTTAAAAATTTCACTTTGATCTGTATTTGCATTCGGTACTAAACTACCATGAATTCTAAACGCTGATCAGAATCAGTGGGGAATTAGAAGGGTTAAAAAAACGTGCGTAGGCCTACATCACACGTCAGGAAGAGACAACTTCACTTTTTCTTTGAAAAGGGCAAGAAATTGCATATTTTAAAGTGCACATTCAATGTAATGTTTAATGTTGTGAGAATGGTTCTGTGAGACAATGTGTTTTTATAATGACCATTTTGACTTTGTTTCCAAAAGAGAAAACACAATTATTTTGTAGGATAAATGATTATTTCCTTCTTTTAGATAATTTATAAGTTAATTTTGGACCCAATAGTTACAGCTCAGTTATGAAAGTAAAAGATCTTTTTACATCTTCTTTTCTTTCTCTTTCTTTCGTTCATTCGTTCTTTCTTTGTTTCTTTTTCATTTTTTTTTATTGTACTAGAATTTGAATGCAGCTCCTAGCACTTGCCAGGAAGCTGTTGTGCCACTGGGTGTTATCCTCTGTTGTTAAATTATTTCTTTGCTTTTGTTTCTATCATTTTATAGTTCTAGAAACAAATCTACCCTGAAATCGAATATGTACAGTACTTATCCGAGAAGCTTGTTGATTTCATCTTTTGGACCATGACATCAGTCTGTTTTGCTAAATCTGAGATGATACCAATTATTATTCTAACATGGTCACAGATCTAAATGATGCACTTTAGTGAAATTGTGTCTTTTTTCACGCCTTTTTAAAATGAATGCAGAACTTTCAAACTTAATTTTGAAAGAAAAAATCCAAATGTGAAGAAATTAGTGCCCAGAAGGTTCTTTCCATCTCTGTCTTGTCTAAATCTTTCATCAGTCAGCTCCACTGATAGGACTTGTCTGTGTAATTCCTCATGACAACTAGCTTCCTCTTAGGATAGATGAAAGCACTTGAGACAATCCACATAACTTACTAACCATTAAAAAAGAAAAAAATGAGGGGTTGCATAAAACCGTGAATTTTGCCGTGGCGAATGCTTGATAAGAATGTGTCTCTTAGGTGTTTCCACATCTGATGTGGCCGAGTCACTCTCAGTGGTCTGTCTTTATTCTCCCTAGACCATGGCCTTTCTCAAATTCTAGAAAGTACCTTCACTTATATGCGATTTCTAGCAAAGTAATCTGCACTATATATGAGCAAGAAAAATGGGCTGTAAAAAATCAATTACCCTAGAGTAAATCCTCTGCTAACGACCTTTGCTTCCAATACTGTATTAGTTTTAATAGGATTCTGTTTCCTTGTACATCTTGCAAAAATTTTATGCTAAGTATTTTCCCATTAAATGGTATTTAATTTGTGTCTTATTGAACTAAAAATTCCTTTATTTTAACTTACATATATGTCTGGTCTCTAGTCACTATATAACAGAGGAAAAGAAGTTGCCTGCAATTCCTCTCGATGTTCCTATACTAAGTGGTATTGAAGGTTGTAGATGCAGCCATGTTTAGCTTTATAGTACAGGTTCAGAATGTTTCTATTTCAATGGGAAAATACACATATTCCTGATTTTTCATATATATATATATGAAATAATTCTTAGATACTAGTGCTGGTACACTTTTAGAAAAGTGTAGTCTTTTTTTATACAAGATTACTTTAAAAATAGTAGCCACAGAATGACTTTGGATATTTGGCAAACTATTCACACTGTCTGATAATTTTCAAAAGAAAATTTTATTAAGTGCAACATGTGATAAAAGTGTAGGCCAAAAAGATATTGATCTTTTTTATGTATTTAGTACGGGGTCTCATGCAGCATGGACTCCTAGTGATCCTCCCATTTTTAGCCTTCCCAGCACTGGGATTACAGTTATGTGCCACCGAGCCAGGTGTTGGTGGCTGGCTCAGCGTGCCCAGTGGCAGGGCTGGCATGACATGTAGTGCTAGGGATCAAACCCAGGCTGCTGAGGATATTGACTATGCATGGTATAATGAGAGAGAGAATTAAAGAATATTTATTTTAATTTGAAGTATGTGTATACCCATTTACTTTGGTGTGCATGATTACATCTGCTTCTATGATTTATTATCCTCTATAGATGTTGCTGACTAATACTTCTTGCTGTAAGGTAGGAACTGGGCTGTCACTCAAAATGGAAAAGAACAGTTTGCCATCATTCATGTTGAAATAATTATTTGCTAAATTTCATTTGTGAAGATCAATATTGTGACTATATGCTAAGTTTCATATTTTCAAGAATTCCATTAGAAAAATTGCATTGTTCAAAATTCAGCTATAAAAAGTTGTTTAAAAAAATAGAAAAAAGTAATAAATAAATGATTTCATTCTCATGCCAGTTTTTGGTTCCCTCAATATTGTGAATTTTTGTATGAAACCATGATTTATCCTACCCAAATTATAGTATTATATTTTGATATATTAAAAATATTAGTGTATTCTGAAAGATATAGATGTTTTATATAAGGTGTTCATGTTTTAAAACCTCAATTAGTCTTGAACTCATTTATTATTGAGTTGTACTTTATAATTAACATAGTGATAAAATATTTGATGACTTTACAAGAAGTAAAGAAAATGTTTTGTGGCATTTAATGAATCAAGAAAG
>PVKA01023725.1:0-35215 GCA_004027165.1 Ctenomys sociabilis | reverse complement strand
AAGAAATAGCAAAGTCACATTACAAATGAAACCAAAAATATAAAATATATAATTTAAGTCACATAAAAATTCCCTATGTGAAATAAATTGAAATTAAATGTTATTAAAAATGAAGGAAGTACAGTACAAAAATATACTAAAAATGGAATAGGTTATAAATTTTAACCACTTGAATTTATGTGAGCTGAAGTTATGTTCTGTATATTCTTAAACCAGTATGAGATTTTTCAAAAATATTTTCAATTGTCAAAAATTTTAGGGATAAAACGACTCAAATCATAAATTCTGACATTTAATGTGAGTCTATAAAAATTATATATCTGGTTTTATATGTGAAAATGTATTAGTAAAAACCTAGCTTACAAAATTTGTCAATGATACAATTTTCAACAAGACTTTTAGGAATTTGAAAAGAAATGACGAGTGAGGAGATCTCTGTTTAAAAGGAATGACATCAAGTTTCCTACATGGATGGAAATATCTAATTAGATCATTTGCTTTCATGAGGGCATACAGGATTATCAAAATGGGGGTGTTTTAGCGTGAACATGACAGTAAAAATAATTCTATTCATTGAAAAAAATCAGAACCTGACGAATGTTTATCCTCTACTGGTAGAAGAGACTTCCCTTTTTGTTTTGTTCTTTTTTTCAGAAAATAAGGCAATTTCATTTTACGTTGTTTGCATTTTCACTAATGTCTGCTCTACCTGGCTTGACCAAATATGCCAAGACTATACAAAAAGCTCTTGTTTCATCTTAACTGGGAACTAAAAATGGAAAACAGCTCAGAGGGTTTCTAACCCAGCTCTGCGGGCAGGAGAGGTTTGGAGTGCTCCGGCCAGGTTTCGGGTAGGAACGTGAGCACGCTTCCATCTCTACCACCTCCAAGCCGAGGCTGGCAGGGTTCTGACTGGGCACCGTCAGGCTCTGCCCTAAATGGAGCCAGGCTAACCCGAGCCGTCGGAAGCCTCCATCCAGGCCACGGCAGCCCCCAAGACTGCCCCTCAGTCAAGCTGGAATGACTGAACGAGACTCTGCAATTTTTTGCTTTGGCATTGAGACAGAAAATACCAGGAACACCCGAAGGAACACTGCCAATGTTCTTTAGCCACTTCTGACATTCTAAGAATAGTGAATTCATCCTGTGTCTCAACATTATAATTTTAGGACAATGAGAGATATACAGATTTCTTTACTCATTTGATTCCTCCAAGATTGGGTTTTGGGGGGATGTTTTATTTCGGGCCTTTAAAAAAAATCATTTATATATTTACTTACATATTCATTTGATACAGTGGCTCGCTACGCAGCTTGGAATCATAGTGATTCTCCTGTCTCAGCCTCCCCAGTGCTGGGATTATAGATGCACACCACCACAGGCACACCCAGAGCCCCGGAGCTGGCCTGGCTTACGGTACCACATATCAAACCTGGCAGGCATTTTGACTTCAGAGCTATCTCCCCAGCCCTTCTGGGCCTTTTGAGACAGGATCTCATTATGTAGTTCAGACTGGCCTCAAGCTCACTATGTGGGCCAGGCTGACCTCAAGCTTGTGACAATCCTTGTGCCTCAGTCACCATGCCTAGTCTTATCTTCAATATTTTGTTTGTGACTTTTTCCACAAAAATTGTTGCCTACTCTAATTTGTCTACATTTTTTCTTTGATAATTCTTTGTGTTTGTTCTTCAACTTTGAATTCAGTTTCAAATTGCTTTTCCACATTACCTATTCAAGTTCTCCCATTCATTCCATGCTGGTATCTATTCTCTTTGTGCATATTTCGCAATAATCTTTTTATTAAGGTAAAAATTACATTTTCTAGAAGGTCCAGATTTTAAATGTACCTTTCCTTGAGTGTACAGACATTCATCACTTCTTCAATCGAGATACACAGTATGTCCCTCTTCTCAGAAAATTCCCACAAGGATCTTGTCAATTCCCCACCTTCCTTCAAATCAAACATTTTTAAATTTCTGCCACTGTCAATTCGTTTAGCATAATCTAGTACTTTGTGTAAATGCAACCACAGTATATGACTTTTTTATTGTGTTAGCTCACTGTTGTGTTTCTGAGATAGCTCAGGATATCTCAGAGGATATCTGCTTGTGTTAGTAATTTACTCTTCTTGTTGTTAAATATTATTTTATTGTATGGATATAACACCTAATACCTGGTTTGTTTTGAGGTGTTTGTTTTAGTAATAAATTGCTCATAAATGTTTATGTATAAGTCTTTTGTGAACATATATTTTCATTTTTTTGGATCCAGTGATTGAGGACCTGGAAATTAGCTCGCCATAGAGTAACAGGAGAGAAGATGAGATTGACTTGTGGAGTACACAGTGATAGGGAGCAAGGGCTTGCTGCACAGTACATTCAGGTACCAAAACTATGGCACCAAATTTTGCAAAACGAAAAGATTTTATTATGAGATTGACCAGCAAAAAGAAAAGAAGCAAAGTTTAATCTGCCTCCTCATCAGCGGATGTGAGGGGATTTTCAGGGAAGGAAAGGGAAGAATCTGCCAGTTGATTGGATGGCAAGAAGGTAAGCGTTAGCGTGTGGCAGGCATAGATGGTCATCATGCCTCTTTGTGAGCTGTGTATCCTGCAGAGATTCTTGCGGTTGTGATAATAAAGGCCATCGTCCACATAAGTGAGCTTCTCTGGCTCATGTCTACTATTGAAATACTGGTTTCCAGCTGACTTGAAGAGATTATGAAGACATTTTCTGAAAAACAATTTATGTACTTTGTTAGTTAAGGAATTTATGCCTGAATACCCCCTAGCTTTAGCTGGTGTTATCAGTAAAATATAACTCATTTAATTGTTAGGGATTAAAAAGTTTATATTTCAAATTTAAGAACAGTGGGTATGAGTTAGTGCGGGAAGGTACTAAAAAGCTTCCTCTAGCCTTTTGATGTGTGCCTACTGGGTAAGTTTCATATTCTTATCCATGGGATGAATGTTCCCTTTGATTAAGATTTTTGCCACAAGGGTCCTGCTCCCTGAAATTTGCTTTCTTCAGACTACACACAATTTCTATTCCTCCTTTAAAAGCCAATGCAATTGTTTCCTCATTCTGGATGATCTGTTAGGAGCAGACTGTGACTTGAGGGCAGAAGACCAAATGGCAAGCTGTCCTGTCCTCCATGCTTCGCAGTGTCCAGAACTGGGAGGTGAGTATGAACACCAGCCTCAGAAATTGAGCTGTAATTGCTGGTATTTGGAGGAGGAAAAATGGGAGCCTGTTGCTTAATCTTAGCCATATTACTCTCTGGATGCATATACATTTAAGCATCTCTCTCGGAATAAAGTCATTGCCATAATGGCCAGTTTTATTTTAGCTTTCAGATTTGACTTCATTTTGTGCAGCTCTATCCAGTCACTCTGTGAAACAGACTAAAGAGGCCAGAGTTAAAAGTCTTAACCTAAGATGAGTCAGGGCATGTATGAATATGAATAGTCCCAAAAAGAAAGAAGTATCCCAAGTCCAAGCCTTATAGGCTATGTATTTCTGAAAAAACATCACCTGAAGTAAAAAGCTCATATCATGCTTCTAATCCAGTGGTAAATTTTACTGTCATTTATACCTAAGTTATAATTGTAAAAAACTGTTCCTTGTTTTGTGTATCTTTATTTATGTTCAAGTTTGCTTCAACTGTTTGGTGTAGTAAATATATATTTGTTACTGTCAAGCAGATATTTTATAAGTTGATAAAATTAGTGAATTGTATTTTGGCATCTGGGGTTTTGTAACAGTGGCATTTACAGCAAAATATGAGAATGAAAGAATCATGGATGTGATACATGCATGCATTTTTGTTGTCTTTCCTGCAAGTAAGAAAAAAGAATAAAATATAAGAAATTATTTCCTAATAAATTCTATCATTCTGGGCAGGGAGATAACTCAGTACAATAAGTGCTTGCCTGGCAAGTGCAAGGGCTTGAGTTCAATCCCTAGTTCTGAAAAAAAAAAAAATCTATCTTTTAGCTATAAAATTTATTTATTTATTTATTTTAATTTTTTTTGGCAGAACTGGGGATTGAACTCAGGCCCTTGTGCTTGCCAGCAAGCATTTATTCTACTGAGCCCTCTCCCCGGCCCCCTACCATAAAATTTAACAGAAAATAATTTTAAAACTTACTGTGTAAAATTTAAATGAGGTTTTTAAAATTTGAAAATCTAGATGTGATTATTTGTGATTTTCAGGCCAAAAGTTTCTATAATTCTTATATAAGAACATTACTAGCTTTTCTAAAGTAGAAGCATCTCAAGTGATAAGAGTTTTCAAAGAAAGAGTAGATAAAAAACACAAAGCCAAGTGGTATGCAAATTTAACATCCAGAAAAAGCCCAATTATTTACTGTAGACTGCAGTCTACATGACTCTAGTTATAGTAATTCTTAATTCAAGTTTATATAATTTTAAGGATAATTTTAATGCAAAAACAGCAGTTCCTGCAATGTAAATTATTAAAATTAATAAACACAATAAAAGCTGTATTTGTCTTTTAGATAAACTCACTGACTTTATAAAAAAAAATGATATATAACAAACACAAGCTACCCTCCTTTTATCAGAAAATAACACAACTGAACTGCACTGGATGACCTCAAGGTGTTATGTTGCTATTGTTTCTTATGAAGTAAACAGATTTATTTAACATGGTCTGACGTTACATAGCAGTTTAAAATCCGATTCTATACTGGGGTGCTATCATTAGACAAAATTTGCAAAATCCTTTGATTCCTATTTCTTATAACAAATATGTCCTTTCGTACCTTGCTTACCAGCCACTCAATATTTTTAAAGCCAATTTTGCAAATTCCTTCACAGGTAAACCAATGGGAGTTCCCATCCAGAAAAATAAGTCTTTCTCCAAAACACTGGATTACAAATTGCTATCATCAACAGCACCCAAACTGCACTGTGTCATATGCACTTAACTATAACCAATTATGTTGCACTTTCATCTCAGTTAAAAGAAAGCTTTTCAAAAATAGCTCTGTTCCTCATACAGAATAGTACAATGTCAAAATCTTGCAATGCTCATTCATGATAAAAATTTCACTTACCTGTCTCTCTATCTCCTCTTGATTTTTCTTGTTTTCTCTCCCAGGATTCTATGGCATTTCTTTTGTAAGTGGCATTATGGCGAGGGTGCAATAATGAAGGAAAACAAACTAATGGGGGAAAATTCCAGTTAGGCATTTCATGCCACATTTCTGCATGAAGGAATAGAGGTAATTTTCAACATTGGTCATACATATAGGAAAGGCTTTTGTTATTCTAAGGTGCATTTTTATGCTGATAAATTATTGAATCTAGAGCTCACTTACAATGATTTTGCTATAACATAACAACTGAATATGTGACAAAAAATGTATGCACACTACAAGAAAGAAATAGCATTTTTTTCAGCAGATGTTATTACAATCATATGGGGGAACCTTAGATGAAATTGTACATCACAGAAAACCTACTATACTGCCAGTCCTTCCAGAAAAAAACTGAAAATACATGAACAGGAATCTCAATAATAAAGGCTCCCCAACCAGCATTTCTCTAATGGCCACAACTATGAATGCCTCTTGAAATTGCAGAGGCCAAAGCAGCTTGTATTAATCTCATGGTGTCTCAATAAATCATATTAAAATATTTATACAAGTGTTTCTTTTCCTGAAGTGTGAATACATTTTCTTGGTGGACTCTGTATACTGATGTACTAATTGATAATGAGCATAATTTTTATCCACTGAAAAATGGAAAAATTCATTTACTTTTATGTGGACTTTAAATAAATTGTCCTTTTTGTATATGTTGTGTGTACATATATTATCTGTGTATAAATATATATGGTATACCAGAGAAGGGGGAACTATAAGACAAAATGTCTTAAGAACTAGAGCTGTAGATATGGCACACTTTGCTAATATGACTCTCAGCCAACCTTTCAAAATATTAATGGTCAAGGGCTGGCAAGACATCTTAGTAATATAAAGCATGTGCTTAGGCAAGCTTAGGTTAAGTGCTCACAGACCACAGTTCCATCCTTTGTACCATATGCCACATCAGCTCCAACCCTGGGGTGGGCTGAGCCAGACACACAAAAAAAGCAAAAAAAAAAAATTAATATTCAAAATATAGCAACAGATCCCTTTTTCTTTTTTTCTTTTCCCTCTTTTAGAGATTCGCGATCTATGGTAGGGGAAGGAAAGGTAGTTTTCCCATAACATAAGAACTACAAAACCTAGATGGGCACAGTGTCCACTTCTTCTCTTTAACATTGTCCCAATTCTTTGTTATTTCCATTAATTAATTCTGCATGGGTTTTGAGAGCCAATGACTGAGCAAGCAGTGAGATAAATCAAAAGAAGACCTTTCATGAAGCTAGAATTTTGGACAGAGTTGTCACTAAAGTGGAAAGCATCTAGAACTGACTTCTGATCACAGAGCCCAGGAAAAATGGCTCACTGATTCCTGCAAACCAGATCCCCATATCTGCTGTAGGATCTGACTTTCTAAAGTTTGCTCATACTATCCCTCCAATTTCAAAAGATGCCTTAACCACTGATAACAAATTCTATTTTCTTTCTTTTTTCACTTTAAATTATAAGGTATGTGAATCAAGTTTTCAAAAGAGCTGGATTTTTTCTCTGTTTTTTCTAACCTACCATTTAAAATAATATTGCACATCTCTAGGTAAAGATACTTGATCAAAGTAAAATACTTTTGCTGCAAAAATCATTTAACAGTAAATGTTGGGATCTGCTCAATTTTATTTAAATACTTATAAAGCATTTTATGTCCAATATAAGTGTACAAATCCTGCAGCATATATGTGGAGCTCTACAGTGGTGCCTATACTCTCTAAATAGCTATATTAGTATAGCCTCACTTAAAATACATGCAGAACCATACTTTCCTAATTTTATGTATTACCCATGAGGAACTCCTGTACCTTGGAATAAGGCAGTAGTATCACATGCTCTTCCTTTTGGTTGATGACCTTCTATAGTTTTCATTCAGACTCTAAAAATAAACAGAAAGTAGGAAGAAGTAATCGCTAATTTCTTTGTTGGAGTTTTCTGCTACTAGTTCATTGCCACTATCTTTAGGACTGAATCCTGCCCAGTTCTATCAGAGAACTTCACACGTGACTGAATCAAAACATTTATTGTACCTTGAATTGCTTCCTTTTTTCAAATGTTTATTTCTCCATTAGACTATAAGTAATTTGAGGGGACAGACTATTCTTATTTATTCTTATTCTTCCACAGTGACCATGATGTAGTGATATTCTTCACTATATTTCTGCAGAAGACATACAGCACCTTATCTTTTTATATTCTGGAATATGAGATTGCTTTGGTACTTACAATATGAAACTGTAAGAATTAAAAATTAAAAGGTACCTTACAAAATATTTGGTATATCATCTCAGTACATGTTAGAAAACTTTCTATAACCTTTCCAGTACAATGCTTTTGTTAAACCATTGTGTTCACTTTCATACTGCCATAAAATCTACTACTTTTTGAGGAGGTTCATTACATTTTCAATCAGCTTTTGTTGTTAAAAGGTTCATCATTAACATTAAACCAAACTTGTAACTTCACCCTTTGGCTGTTCTAAGATCTGTCACATATGGCTATACATTATCTAATTCATCTTCCATAACAGTCTCTTAATTCTTTAAAGACACTATCATAATCTCCTTTGTCTTCTCCATACGAAGCCTCCCACTTTCTTTAAATCTCATCTATCTGATTACAGTTCTTTTATCGTGTAGATTCATTTTTTTCTCAAGGCTCACAGATTTTCATAGCCTTTTGAAGTCATCCTTCCCAGAAACACAGCCTGATACAAGAGACCAGTATCAAATACATAGATGCCTTTTCCTTCCTTAACCTATACCCAAGCCTTTCTTATGCTTTCTAAAGCTTCTTGAGATATGTTAAATTCTCACACCACAGTCTTCTTCTATGTTTACCCTGATTTGAAGTCATTTGACATTTTTTTTTCTTGCAAAATCCTGTGAAGTCAAATGTCCTTACTTCTTAAACTGGCAATTAAATTTTTGTACCTTTCATAGAAAATGATAAATTGATTTTTGTAATAAACACAATGCCCTACACAAACCAGGTAGCTAGCTCTTTCAGAGCACATATCACAGAAGTAATATTATCCCTATCATGTGGTTGCTTAAGAGTTAGGCACATGCACATTTGGACATCGCTCTATCCTCATTGCTTGGCCAAATGGCTGGCATGCAGTAGTTACTCAAGAACACTACTTCCCTGTGTAACTCTGATTTCATTGTCGTCATGCTAAAAGCAACAGTGAACCTGGAGAATCAATTTGATTTCATTGTCAATCCATTCAGTCAAAGCTGTTAACTAAGTGTCATCAGGATGATAATGCTTGAAATAATCTTCCTAACAAAAGGTCAGTGTCATAAAGCCCAAAAGTTAGTGCTGTATTGCAAAGCATCCTTCATCTTACTTATGAATCTAATTTTTGTGTCAAATAGTGATTGAACTCATAACCTGAAAGAATATTTTTGCTGAGTTCACTGGCTGTTCATATACCTAGTCTCTATAACCATGGGTTCTAATTAGTAGGTTCCCTTGCCACATGTAAGATTCAAAGCAGAAATGGGGATGTTTTATTTTCTAGTTTTACTAACTCATAAAAAATATTCTTTCAAGTATTTACAATTTGTAAGGTTTATTTTCCATCTTTGTTCCCTTATGTAAAGGCAAATTCAAAGATATCTCAAGAAAAATTATTTTTAGGTATGTAAAGATGACATAAATATATCATAGGCACTACTAGAAGAAACAAGCCTTTCTGCAATCTAAAGTTTCTAATTAAAAAAAACTGTCCAGATTTTATAGTAATTGGTAGCTAAAAATTGCCTTTTCTATCATACATGTACTTGAGCACATTATTTCATAATTAATTTCAAAATCCCAAATTATTTTAGAGTTTTGAAAGCTTTTTACCCTCATAGTTAGAAGAGAACAGGCAGACGAAATTCTTGTTCTTTAATAACATAGCATTAGTTATTTCTTGGAAACAGGACACAATAGAGAGAAGGACTGTTTATGAGTCAGAGGAACATGAGCTGCTGTCAACTTGAATAAGAGGCATCAGATATTTCTGGTGATGAAAACCTTTCAGCGAGGTGAAGCAGGCCACGTTCCATTCCTTTTATTTTCAGAGATGAGATGGATTTGAAAACCATAACCTGGCTTCTTGATGCAAGGACTCGCCACATGAGATAATCTCCAGCACATTACGATTGCCAAGCAGATCTTTCACCCTTTTGTCTCCATGCATTACAGAAAATGTTAAATCAGTTTGGTGTCCACATAAACTTTTGATCCTAGGAATAGCCTAGGGTACCATCATTATCTTCCCAAGGACCATGTGTAGGCCTTCAGTAGGTAGTACTAATTTAATCTCTTTGCTAGAGGAAAAAGTAGCTGATTTTCTAGATCAATATTTGATTGAATATGTTTGAAATGTTGGCAGATAAAGGCCCCTTTTCTGGTCCAAAGACTTTTTGAACCACAGAGGTATAGCGTTCTAGCTCCCCTGGGATTTGAGTGGAAGGAGGTCTCAAAGATCTGTAAGAAGCCTTCCTGCCTTTCCTTGTGTTCTTCCAGCAAGACTCTCTAAAGGTTGAGATGAGAAAAAGATAAGATCAAGAACTGGAATGTCTTTATATCCATTTTTTTAATCTTTCCTGGGGCTTCTCTTAACTAAAAATAATCGTTTATACCACTAGTTTACAAAAACCTCCTATAATGGGAAGGTTGAAAGAAAACCCATCTGATCAGCTTTAAGGAAATAACCCAGTGACTTTGGAAAATAATTTGTGACCTCAGACTACCATTTATACCACCAATTAAATAAGAATATCAATATATCACCCAAATAGAAAGGAACAGAAATTGTAAAGTTACTGAGGTATTAGACAGGTTAGAACTTTAGTTGTCTAGTTAGGCTGATCCGTGAAAGAATTTTTTTTTTCACAAATTGTATTGATTTTGTAAAGACTCTTACAAAAAAAAAAGATGCATATTGGGAAAATATTCCATCCAGATAATATTTGGCCATTAAAACAAAAAAATCTAGTTAAAAATTTCTTTTTTAAAGTTGAGTCTTTCTCCAAATGAAACAAAAACTAAAGTTTACATCTGACTGAAAAGTATTATTCAGTGTGAACAATGCTGACTTCTAAGTCTATGCATAAAATTCAAAGATTCTTAGAGAAGATATTGTCCTTTAATTCTCTCCTTTGCTGCACATGCATACCCAAACACTAGAAAGAAAGAATATTCATAAATTCCTTCTTCCTTTCCTATCATTGAACTTTTGTGTTGCTGAAAGAAAAATTTGCTTTCCCTTAGCTACTAACACTGAATGTAGACATTTTATAAAGGACAGTAGCTATGACCCATGAAGTCAACTGCAATTCCTTGGAAAGGCAGAGTCCAGAGAACTTATTTTTCACATCTTAAGCCTAATCAATTATCTTTGAAAGGAAAGATTACAGTCATTTAATTTTTTTATAACAATTCCTCAGTTTCAATCTATTTTACTAAAATGTGCTCAAAGTCATGATATTTCCAATGTAAAGTGAACAACTTTATAGAACATCATTCCATGTTTCTTATTTCAATGGGAGTGGGAGGAGTAGCCTGTGAAAGTGCCTTAATGTTCTGTACATTTTAATGTATAATATTTGCTTACTACTATATATACTTAAGTTAATTGTGGAAATAAGAGAAGTTTCAAGTTCAGATATTAAGGAAGAGTCATAACTTGAATGAACTAGACCAACTTTTTACTTATAATTTCATTATGAAATACAATACTAATACCATCAAAATATTTCTTCACAGTGCTTCAATGGAACATAATATGGGAGCAACTGCTATAGGCAGAATGACCTTAAATGCAAACTCCAACTGCCCCTGAATCTTTGATTTGGAATCACTGCTTCAGGGTTTTCCTGCAACCCAAATGTCCCTCATGGTCTAGGCAGCTCTGATTGCCCTTAGAAGAGTATCCTTTTTTCATGCCCTAAAATGGGGAGAAACAGTGAGACAAGTTGTTGCCTCTAAAAATTTAAAGTGGTGCTAGCAATAAATACAAAGTATTTCATATAGCTCTCTGGAATATCACTGAGGATCAAATACCCTAAAACTTTGCTTTGTAAAGTTTAATTTACATTTGTCTCATTATTATTACAGAAGTAAAATTCTTTTTATGTTGTATGGTTTCAGGTTTTAAATTTTCTGTAAAATTCCTTACATAAAATGGGCATGGGACTAATATGCTTCGTTGGCACTCATCAAATCTTTTATAAAAATTTTGACTTATAATGTATAAATTTTAGTTAACTTCCCAGACTACCTATCATTTCAGAAACTAGAATTTGTGTTTGTGAGTGGGGAGGGAATTTTTTTTCTTTCTTTTTTTCTTTCTTGGGCTAGGGAGATGGCTCAGTGGAATAAGTGCTTCCTTGACAAGTGTAGGGACCTGAGTTGAATCCCCAGTTCAGCCAAAAATAAAAAAACAAAACAAAGAAAAAAAGGTTTTCTCTTTCTTTCTTTCTTTCTTTCTTTCTTTCTTTCTTTCTTTCTTTCTTTCTTTCTTTTCTTTTCTTTTTTTAGGGAAAAGTGACACTTGGTCCTATTATTCTACTTGAAAGCTTAGCACCTATAAATTAAAAATGGAGCCTGGCCCACTATCAAAGGTGGGGGTTATCATTGTGCCAGAAGAGAAGCATCCTTGGGGAAAGACCCTTACTGTAACCCAGAGAACTGCTGAGGGAGATAGGAAACACCAAGTCCTTGAGGCAATTTGAAGTCTTCAGATCAAATAACCGCATGGATGTCCTACCTTTGAGTTTTCCTTGTTTCAGCAATCTTTATTCTCATTTCAGTGCTCTTGAGTTGAGTTTTCTATTATTTGTACCGTCAAGGTGCTGGTACACTAACTTTCCATATTGTAATTTTATACCTTTTGTCATCTTGTCACTGCCATAAGGACTATAAATTATTTGTGCAAATAATATAGTTTCTTCATGGCATCAGAGCTATGTATAACATTCTATACTTGAATATTTAAATTCAAAATTGTTTTCTTCCCATGGAGTTTCTTTTATTCCTACTATCATGGCCTATGTGGAAATCAATGTTTTAAAATACTTGTTGCAGTTCAGATTCTGCCTAAGCAATTCTGAGACTGGGGAATACAAGATTTCATGAAAGATGCAGCCCTACTACAAAAACCTACTGACAAGCGCTGCAGGTTGTAGTCAAACCATGCACACTTCTTGCAAAGTCCACTTTAAACAAAGAATATAAGCAATATAACATTACTGAATATTACCTGGAAATAGTGACTTTAATGCAATTTCATTAAAATAAATTTTGAAATAGACATTAAACAAAATATGACACTAAATAAAGTGGTCAAGAGAACAAATAACCATAATTAAATAATTCAATATCTTATATAAACAATATTTGTATTTGGGTGAATCATGGAAACATTTTCCAACTTAACTGAGTGGCTACATGTAATTTTTAAGCTTCTCAGTGTAGTAAGCATTTATTTTGCTGATAATTTTGCAAGAGATCTTAAGAAAATGGAAGTTTACAAAAGCAATTGGTGTATACTTGGAAATACTACGATACGCTGTAGTTATGTAATACCTGACACACAAAACTTAAAGGAGGAGAGGTTGATTTTGGCTCATAGTTTGCAGAGATTCAGCCCAGAGTTGGTTGGCCCCAAAGCAGTGCTGCCTGGCAGAGAGGCATGGCTTACGAGCATTGCTCATTGCATGGCAACAGGAAGCAGAAAGAGGGCAAAGAAGAGAACAGCAGAGAGAGAAACGGGATCCACCTCCTCTGCCCAGGCTTCATAGCGCAACATCACATTGAGCCAGTGGATTATTCCACTGATACATATCATACCCATATAATCCAACCAGTTCCCCAAGGCCCCTCCTAGAGCTCATGAGGCTTTGTGGAGACATTAGATATGAACTATAATGCATACTTAATATATTCACCATTTACTTTGATTATTTAATTAGCATGTTTTTCTCACTTATTCTTACTATTAGGAATAGCATGTGGTTAGTTAGATGCCTTTTAATTACAGGGAGGCAGCACAACCAAGTTTTACCATGTAGTTTTAATTTACTTGTTATTGTTACCTATGTTATACCAATTTTGGTGATGATTAGATGCTCTTAAAAGAAAATAAAGATAAAGCACATTGGGTGATATGAATTTACTCCTAATCTTTATGATAAAAACTTAAATAGATAAAGATAATACTTAATGGAAAATATGAACAAACTAAATAAAATATTTAGAACAGTTTTAAATATGTACCTTCAAAATATATAGTTTATATAGCTATTTATTTCCTTTCCTTGAGACTCACATTCTAAAATGATTCTATTAGTCATAAAATTAGCAAACTAATTATGATTCACTCACCCACCAATCCCAGGGGGGATCACATAGGCCTTCTTAGTCTACCCTGCTTTCTCCAGAATGTCCTTCACCTTAATTTTTCCCTCTAACTCTGTTCAGGCTTGCTCTGTAGAGCCAGTTTCTACCCTACTGTTCCCTTTCAATTCCTCAAATAAACTTTGCTGATCCTTAAGAAAAAAGCATATAAAAATTATTCTGTGTGAGATAGTGATTCCCCATTTCCTATCTACTAGAGCAAGAAATTCCCTGGAGCACAGGGAATAAAGATATCCTGTGGGCCCTGTGTACGGAGTCTCCCTCTTTACTCCAGACACACTATAACCTGAATCTTATAGACAAGAGCTGAGAAAGGATGAAAGCTGCCATCTCACTGGAGCCAAGCTAAAGGGTTTTGACACCTGAATGGCAACTATCCTTTGACTGGGGAGAAGTATCTAGATACAATCAAGGCAGTATTTCATTGTCTCTATCACTAGATTTGGACTCAGAGATAGCTTTCAAGCTGTAGAACAGAAGATCTTGCCAAGGCATGGACACACATCCCTATGATACAGCCATCTTGGTGGGCAACTTCAAGCCCAGTTTGAGCAACTTAGTGACTTAGCCAGTCTTCATCTAGAAATAAAAAATAAAAATGGGATTGGTGTGTAGTTTACTGAAAAGACTGTGGGTTCAATTCCCATTATCAACACACACATGAAAATACTACAAGGAAAGTAGGGATGTTACCTATTTTCTCAGGAAATCTATTTGAACGTAGGAGACTTCCCAATAGGAAATTAATGACGCTTAATGCTTAATACATTTTCCAAAAGCTACATATGTGGGGAATATATTAGATGAAATCTTGATATAACTATAAATAGAAACCATAGTCAAGGCTTTAGAAAGCAGATGATATGAGTTATGTAGTTCTTGGTAATTATCTGTTTCTATGTGTTATAGACTGACAATAGAATATAACAAAGAGAAAACAAATCATAGAGCCCACTTTCCTGCTTTAGTTGTTGCCAGTAAATTGCACTGCTTTGGGAAAGCCAGAGCCAGTGTGAGCCACAGCTCCCTCGTTTATGAAATGAAAATAAGAAATTCAGTCAGGATGATCCTGAAGATTCTTCAAAAAATTCCATGCCTTTCCCATTTCTAGTAGCTTTTCTGAAACAATAAGCATCACCTCAATTTTTCTTATCCCATTTGATGTCAGTGGTCATGTTACTATTCCTATCTATCTAAGCTTTTTTCTTCTAAATCACTTGTCTTCTGAAGATTAGCAGCTCACCTACTATGTCCACAACATGCTCAAGGAAGTTGATCATATCAAACAATAATGAGTCACCAGAGCGACTCTAAATGAGGAGAAACTAAGTACCCAGCAGAGATATTAGATACACAATAGTCTCCAGAAGGATAAAAGTAAGCCTGGCAAAATCTTTGTTTTGTACCTGCCTCCAATACATTTGTGAAGGAGTGTTAATGAAAAATGAGAGTGATGTTCCCATCACACATTTTTGGATTACTGTGCAGCAACATCAATTGGAAATCTAATGAAACAGAGACCACCTACAGAGGAGGGATATTGTGTTCCTCTGTGTGCCTGCATCCAATTTACCAACTGACCGTATGGAACAAGCTGCCTGTTTGTTTGAGTCCCTGTTTGATTGATCATACATTTAACATTGATAATTGGCAATGCCAATTTCTACTAACTTTCACCAGTACAATGCTGAAGTACTTTTACTATTGGGTGATAATGTAGGTAGCAAACATCTCTTTTAAGAGTAATTTCAAAATTCCAGCACTAGTATTATCTAATAAAATTGTGCTGACAAAATTAGATGAGATCACACAAAAACTGATCATTTCTCTGTTTAATTTTTTCCATTGACTGAAGTAATGTGCTGTGCATTTATCAAAAAGAACTTCTCCTAATCAAGTAAATAACAATAAGAAACCTAGTAGTGAGCTCCCACTAAGCATAGGAGGGACTATATAAAAAGGAAAGCTGATGTTCCAAATGGAAGTGTTTTGTTCTTTGTTTTTGCACCTGTTCAAACTGGCACCTGGTCTAAGGCTTGTAACTAGTCAAACATTACTACTTTCTGTCAAGCTGAGTGGGAGAAACAAAAGAAAAGAGAGTACAGTGTAAAATATTAGTTCATTCTTGTGTGTTATTTTGTTACTACATTTTCCTTGTCAGGCTTCCTACCTATGTTTATCATCAACTGCAGTTTCTTCTTCATCTTGTTCTTTAAAAATTTGGCTTCTAGAAACCATCTGGCATTCTAATTCCCACATTACACTTCTCCATAATTCAGTCTTCTGACTGCCTGTCAGGTTATAGAATTAAGTTTAAGGCTTTCTTAATTCATTGTGAGGTTCTTCATGGATTTGATCTATTATATCGTCCTGAGCTTGTCCAGTTGTGGATTTCTACATGTGATTTATTTCTAGCAGGTGTTAGTTTGCTAGAGCTTTCTAAATATTGGCTTCATAATGCAAGGGAGGCTTGGGGAGACACTAGGGCTCAAACTGTACTGCTACACAACTGGAGAATGGCTTCCCTGCTGAAATCCAATGTTGACAAACTATTTATTAAGCTTAAAAGATGAATGCTTCAATATACGGAAAAGTAAAGAGACTCAAATTCCATCACCAACTCACCAGTTGCATCTATGTGCTCTGTGGTTCCCACAATACAACATATCATTTAACAAGTAAGATAATTAGGTGAATTTTACAGATCTACCCTTGTCTGTGAATTACTGTAAACTGAGTGGTATTGTTTTAGGAACTTTTAAACTAAATTGCTTTAATTTTTGTGTAAAATTTAAGTGCCAATGGAAACCTAGGTATTATTATGGTCAGGTTAAAAAGGCTTCCTTTAAAGAAGTATGCATACTAAAGCATTTGAAATACATTGGTAAAAAATTGGAAGGTATATATAGTATTGAAGAAAACAGAATGAGAAATAAAGTTCATTTAATGGTGAATGTCCACATAACTGTTTGATAGCTATTGCAAGCTCTCGTTTCTTATGTTACATGCATTTTAAAGAAGGTATTGGATTTTGATATGGGAATTTCAATAGTTATCATGCTAATAAAATATTTGTCTTATGTTTGTGAGAATGACATAACAATGTAATAAATGTAGCAATGTAATAAAATCTTCAGCTTCTTGTGGTCATACATATATCACATATGTAGTGAACTTCAGTCTTAGCTACTGATCCACAGTTGTTCTTGACCTGTTTCACAGTTACTCACGTACCTTCAACACAGAAGGATATTGTTGCATTTGTATTGTAGATGAAGAATCTAACATAAAGGTACTATATGTATAAGATACAATACATGTATTCACACTGAGAATAAATCCAATTAAAATGCAGAGCTCTGTGTTCCTAGGCCACTGCTCAACCCCTTGAGCAATGAGACTTTGCACTATAAATTGTTCCTATAATTTTAAAAATTTATAATGTCCTCATTAATTTGCATATCTGAGTATGAATTACAGACATTAAAATTAGCTACAACTCCTCATCAACCAATTACCAATAAGAAGCACCTAAAAGGTCAAAGTCAGGAAGAACCAAAGTGCAGAGCAATGTGTGCACCTTTTGCTAAATATTAGGCATACAAGTCAACGTGTATTCATGAATTTTTTAAATTTTTTTGAAGTACAAGTAGCAATGAGACAGTTTCAAGACACATTAACAGGACATATTCAACAAATTAATACACTGCAAATTGTTTTCATAATGTTTTGATATCGTACAAGGTGCATACATGGTATTATACTTACAGACATTATTATAGGAGATGTCTCTTATCAGTAAATTAAGAGAGTGCAGCTAGCTGGGCATGGTGGTGCATGCCTATAATCCCAGAACTTGGGAGGATGAGGCAGGAGGATTATTGTGAGTTCAAGACCAGCCTGAGCTACAAAGTGAGCTTAAGGCCAGCCTGAACTGCATAGTGAGAGACCCTGTCTCAAAAAGACAAAAAAAAAAAAAAAAGAGAGAGAGAGTGCAGCTGTTTACATTTCTTATTTTTTTACAACTGAATTATATCACAGATTCAATAACTAATACTTTCTACCTTGTTATTTTCCTAGTGGTTGTCCATAGTACTAGAAGCTGACATAATATCTTGTCCAACCACTATTAGCGCAAATCTTGCTTCTCATAGAATTATGCAGAAGCATGGCATATTTATCCTAACTGTACTGTCTCTACACACACATCGTGATTCTTCCTTTCTATAACCATTTTTTTGTTTAGACCTGTCAAAGATGGGCACTCCATTGTCATTAAACCAATTTAGGTGCCTGAACTCTGTTACACAATCCAACACAGTCCAGCGTTCCACAATACTAATGAGTTATCTGAAGAAGTTGTTAACTGTAGCCATTTATAGCTCAACTAATTATCATAGCCCCATGTTGTATACTTCATTTTCATACTTTTCTGCTACATGGTTAAGAATGAGACAGAGCAAGACCTAAATACCAAAACATGTGGGTTTTGTTTCTGATGAGGTCAGTGAAGCTCCTCAGGGATTACCTTGTAATCCTGTAACTTACTCTGTAGATCCTTTGTCTGTGTTATCCATGTGGATGAGTCACGGCCAATGCTTGACCCCAGGTACACTATAGATCATTGTTCTCCATACTCTGTGGTTCCATAATCTCCTTGTTCAGAAAATTTGGGGCACAACTGAGTTTCATGATGTTGCAGTACAGGTTCTCCTATGTTCTGAGTCTTCGCTGACCTTGAAAGGCTAGGACAAAAATGGTGGCTTGCCTTGGGGCTCTTCTATTTCTCCAATTTTGATCTGTGAACTTAGGTTATTAACCATTTAGAAAAAAAGCTGATTAGTACCCTGCAGCATTTGCCATTCACTTTGCCCTATCTGATGCAATTCGTTTTAGTTGTTGCACATTTCTCTTTGTATTTCTTCTTTTCACTTCTTATACTAGGGAGACTATATGATATTTACACATGTATGTCTGGTTTATTTCACTTATGAGTATATGTTCAAGTGGCATCCACTTCAATATAAATGCTTGAAGTTTATCATTCTTAACAGTTGACTAATACTCCATTCTACAGAAATACCACATCTTTTTCAACCATTCCTCATGTGATGGACATCTCGGTTCTTTCCAAGATTTTGCTATAACAAATTGTGCTGCTATAAACATAGGTACACATATATCACTAAGATATAATGTTTTCAGTTCCTCTGGGAAAATTTCCAGTAGGGGGATAGCCAGCTTGAATGGGATTTCCAGTCCTACTATTTTGAGGAGTTTCCACACTGATCTCCACAAGGGTTGTACCAGTCTACATTCCCATCAGCAGTGGAGAAGTGTTCCCTTTTCCCCACAACCTCTCCAACATTTGTTGTTGGTTGATTTCCTTACGATAGCCAATCTTTCTAGAGTGAGATGGTATCTCAGTGCTATTTTTATTTGGCATTCAACGGATGGCTAGCGAAGTGGAGCATTTCTTCATATATTTATTCACTTCTTTAATTTCATCCTCTGAGAAGTGTGTATTCATCTCAGATGCCCATTTCTGAATTGGGTCCTTAAATTTGAGGGCCTTGTTACATCTTAGTTCTTTATATATTCTAGACAGCAGACTTTTGTCTGATTGCTTATTAGTTTGGATTTTTTCAAAATTTGTGGGCTGTCTTTTCACTTTGTTGACAATTTCTTTTGATGTGCGAACACTCCTCAAGAAGAGTTGAATCCAGCTGTTGATTCTTTCAAGTGTTTCCTGTGCAAATATATGTTTGTTCATGAACTCTTAACCTACCCCTATATCTACTCCTACTTTCTCTTCCAGGAGATTGAGTGTTTCTGTTTTAATGTTTACATCTTTAATCCATTTTGACTTTAGCTTAGTACATGGTGATAGAGCTGGGTCAAGTTTTAGTTTTTGGCATGTAGAGAGCCAGGTTTGCCAGCACCAATTGTTTAAAGGGCTATCTTTCTTCCAGTGAGCTTGTTTGGTCCCTCTGTTGAAGATCAGATGCCTGAGTGTGATCGTAGATGTCTCTGCATCTTCTACTCTATTCCATTGATCCTCAGGTCTATTTTGTTGCCAATACCATGTTGATTTTATCATAGTGGCTTTGTAGTATAACTTCAAGTCAGGAATTGTGATGCCTCCTACCTTGTCTTTATTGGCCAAGATTGCCTTTGCTATTCTAGGTCGTTTGTGGTTCCAAATAAATTTTCGGAATCAATTCTCTAGGTCTGGGAGGTATGTTGGTGGCAGTTTGATAGGGATTGCATTAAATTTGTACAGCAAGTTTTGAGAGTATGGCCATCTTCACGATGTTGGTTCTTCCTTTCTAGGAGCATGGAATATCTTTACATTTTCTGAAATCCTCTATAATACCTTTTCTTAGGGTATTGTAATTTTCTGTGAAAAGATCTTTGACTTCCTTGATTAAGTGAATTCCAAAGTATTTCATTTTCCATGGTGCTATTGTAAAAGGTATTGTTTCTATTGTTTCCCTTTCAGTGTGCTTCTTATCTGTGTAAAGGAATGCTATTGACTTTTCATTACTGACTTTCTATCCTGCTATGCTACTGAATTTCCACATCAGTTCCAGTAGTTTCTAGGTGGAATTTTTGGAGTCTTCCAAGTATCATGCCATCTGCAAATAGTGATTATTTATCTTCTTCTTTACTTATTCTTATTCCATTTATTTCTCCTTCTTTTCTAATGGCTGTTTCTAATGATTCCAAGGCTATATTGAATAGGAGGGTGATAGAGGACATCTTTGTCTTGTACCTGATTTAAGAGTAAAAAATTTAAGTTTTTCCCCATTTAGGATTATTTTAGCTTCTGGGTTGTCATAGGGAACTTTTACCAAGTTAAGGTAGAGTCCATCTATTCCAATATCCTGTAGGACTTTGAACATGAATGAGTGTTGGACTTTGTTAAAAGCTTTCTCTGCATCAATTGAGATAATCATGTGGTTTTTAGATTTCAGTCTATTAATATAGTGTATTACATTTATAGATTTTTGAATATTGAACCATCTTTGCCTCCCTGGGATGAAATCTACCTGGTCATGGTGTCTGATGTTCTTGGTTATTTGCTATATTCTATTTGCTAGGATTTTACTGAGTATTTTTGCGTCTAAGTTCATGACGGAGATTGGCCTGTAGTTCACCTTTTTGGTTATGTCTTTCCCTGGTTTTGGAATCAGTATAATACTTGCCTCCAGAAATGATTTTCGGAGGATTGCTTCTTCTTCAACTTCACTGAAGAGTTTGAGGAATACAGGGATTATATCTTCTATAAATTTCTTATAGAATTCAGTTTGATTCCATCAGGGCCTGAACTTCTCTTTGTTGGTAGGCTTTTTATTATGTTTTGTATTTTGTTCACTGTTATTGGCTTATTGAGAGTTGTTATATCTTCTTGGTTCAGTTTTGGTAATTTGTACCTTTCGAGGAATCCGTCCATTTCTTCTGTGTCTTCTATTCTGTGAGCATAAAGATTCTCAAAGTAACTATTAATAATCTGAATTTCCACTGTGTCTGTGGTAATTTCACCCATTTCATCCCTTATTGCATGTCCTTGAATTTTTTCTTTCCTCCTTTTGATGAGGTTGGCTAGAGACTTATCGACTTTATTTAATCTTTCAAAGAACCAACTTTTTGATTTGTGGATTCTTTGAACTGTTTTCTTCATCTCAATTGAATTAATTTCTGCTTATAATCTTTATGATTTCTTCCCATCTTTGCACTCTTTTTCTAGACCTCTGAAGTGCAACATTAGGGTTTTTATTTGTTTCTGTTCTGTTTTCCTAATGTGTGAGTTCATAGCATGATTTTCCCTCTAAGCACTGCTTTCATCGCATCCCATAAATTCCTGTAAGTCATACTTGAATTTTCATTGAATTGTAGATATTGTTGAATTTCTTGTTGAATTTCATCTGTGACCCATTAATTGCTGAGTAGGGTGTTGTTTAGTTTCCATGAATTTAGCGGGTTTTTCTATTTTCTTTTGTCATTTATTTCCAGTTTCATTGCACTGTGGTCAGATAACAAGCATGGGATAATTTCTGTTTTCTTGCATATACTTAAGCATTACATCTAGACTCATGTGTGGTCTGTTTTGGAAAATGAGCCATGTGCAGCTGAAAAAAATGTGTCTTGACCTGTGGTTGGGTGGAACACTCTGTGTATGTCCACCTCATCCATTTGTTCCAAACTCTGGTTGAGTTCTGCTACTTCCTAGCTAATTTTTTGTCTGGTTGATCTATTTTTTTTAGATAAGGGGGTGTTAAGGTCTCCTGTTAAGATTATGTTCTTAAATATACCTGTGTTTGGTGCACAGGTACTTATGAGTATTACCTCTTCCTCTGGAATTTTTCCTCTGAGTAATATATAGTGGCTTTCTTTTTGCCATTTGATCCTTCTTGGTTTGAAGTTGAGACTGTCTGAGAACAGAATTGCTACTCCTGCTTTTTTCTGACGTGCTGAGGCATGTAGTATTATTTTCCATCCTTTGGCTTTGGCCTATAAATGTCCTTTTCAGTTAACTGTGTTTCTTGTATATAGCATATTGTTGGATTTTGTTTTCTAATCCACTGTGCCAGTCTATTTCTCTTAATTGGTGAATTGAGTCCATTTACATTGATGGTTATAATTAAAATGTGTTTACTTAAGTTTGTCATGATATTTACTTGCTATTATTTACTCCTTTGTATCCTGTGTTTAATTGTCTATCCTGTTTAGTGGGTTCCTTCCGTTCTCATTCGTGGAGTTCTGATCATTGTGGTCTCTCTAGATCATCTTTCAGCGGCCTGTGAAGTGATGGCTTTGTCATCATGAAATTCTTTAGTTGTTCTTTGGCATGGAAGTATTTCACTTGTCCATCAAACTTGAAAGAGAGTTTTGTTGGGTATAATATTATGGGCTGGAATTTGTTGTCCTGCAGGACTTGAAGAACTCTGTTTCATGCTCTCCTTGCCTTCATGGTATGTGTAGAGAAGTCGGCTGTAATTCTAATGGGTTTTCCTTTGAATGTGATCTGTTTCTTCTGTCTAGCAGCTTTCAGTATATTATTTTTCTGTTGGATTTCTAGGATCTTGATTATTATATGTCTCAGTGTGTTTTTACTTGGGTTGAAGTTATTTGGTGTTCTGTATGCTTCATTTACCTGAATGTTGGATTGTTTCCTCATATTTGGGAAGTTTTCTTCAATTACTTCTCCCAAAATTCTTTTTATGTCATTTGTTTTGATTCCTTCATTCTCACTGATACCAATTATTCTCACTTTGTTCATCCTTGCATCATCTTTTTTTTTTTTATTGTTGATAATTTTGAGGGAAATTTTTTTTTCTTTTTTGCATTTATTTTTATTTTATTGAAATACAAATGTCAATCAGAGAGTTTCAAAACACCATAACCATACAGAGTCGATGAAATAATACATTGCAAACTGTTTTCATAACGTTTTGGTATTGTACAAGGTGCATATATGATATTATATTTACATCTTGAAGGTGATGGATTATATTTTCCTGCATTCTCATTGTTTTTAAGAGATCCTTTCTCACCTTTTCACTAGCTCCACCAGCATCTTCAAGATCTGAAACTCTGTCTTTGTTTTCACTCAAATGGTTCTGTAGACTCAAGATTGATATTTTTTGTTCTTCTATATCTCCTTGACTCTGTTTCATGTGTTCTATTTCTTTTCTGTATTGTTCATTCAAGGAATCCATCATATTTCTGATCTCAATTTTTTTATTCATGTCTTCTTTAGAGGTAGTTATTAATTCTTCTCTGCAGAGTTTCTTTCAAGTTGGGTTTCCTCTGTATATTTCAGGACTTGTTTGTGTATTTCAGATGCTATGGTTTCAAAGAATTCTTTTTTTTTCAAAGAATTCTTTTTTGATTTCAGAAATTATTTTTGCTTTGAGTTCCTCATGACCTTTCTGCTGTTGTTTCTTTGCTTCAGATGCTGTAAATTCATACATTTCAGCTAGAACAGTGCTCTCTGCACTTGTTCTGGGTGAGCATTGGTTTTCTCCCTCATGTTTTTGCATTTGATTCTTTATTTCAGATGCTATGTATTCAGATATTTCTTTTTTTATTTCAGGAATTAATTCTCATCTGAGTTCCTCTTTATCTTTCTGCTGTTGTTCCTTTGCTTCCGTGTCTTTTAATTCATTCATTTCAGCTGAGCTAGTGTCCTCTGCACTTATTGGTGGACTCGAGGCCTGAGATTGCATTTTTCTCCTTGTCCTTGTCATTTTGTATAGCATTAACCTCTGACCTTTGGTGTAGAGCTTTGGTGCAGCTAAAACCTTAGCGTGTAATGAGATTTGGGTGCCAGTTTATGAAGTTTGGGATTATCCAGTTATGCCTGTCCTGGATCTAGGTGTTGTGTTTAGTTCCTTTTTGTTGCAGCTCCTGTGGTTCCCCTCTCTGGTTCCTTGGTCAGGCAAGCATGAACCTAACCGGGATGCAGAGTGAGTAGTGAAAATTCCCAGTATCTTGGCTGGCTTTGGGGCCATGATCCAGAAAGTTGCTAGAGTCAGTCCTCCTATCTCAGGCAGGTCACTCTCTAGGTGGGCGGGCCTGGGCTTTGGTGGGTCTGCTGGGTTCCCAAAAGGATAGTAGATGTTCTTATTCACTGGGTAGGCTGTGCTAGGTCAGCCAAGCTGTGCTGGGTCCAGGGCCATGGGCCAGAACCAGAGAAGGCTGGAACAGGCCCCTCTGGCATGGCGGGCCTAGAGCCCTCTCTCACAGGCCAAACTGTGCTGTGTCTGGGGCTGTGGGGTGGGACCGAGAATCGCTGGGAAATATCCCTCTTGCACAGAGGGCCTGGAGGTCTCCATTCACCAAACTTTAATGCCAAGGGAGTAAGGGAAATTCCCACTCACTCAGCAGGCTTTAGGGCAAGGGATCTGGGGAGTTGCTGGTGAGTGGGCCCTGAGGTTTCAGGCAGGTCACTGGCTTGGAGGGCTTGGGGGCAGGGATCCGGGTAGTGTGTGGGAAGAAGCCAATGTCTCTCCCTCAGACTCACCACACACTCACTGATCTGGGAAGTCTGGTGAGTCGTGCAAATTCCCACTTACTGAGAGGGCTTGGATGGGATCCAGGAGGCCGCCGGAGCGGGTCCCACTGTCTCAGGCAGGTAGCTCTGGCTAGGCAGGCATGGAGCGGGATTGAGGAAGATGGTGGAATAGGCCCTGCTGTCTCAGGCCAGTCTCTCTGGCTGGGTGGGCATGGGCGGGATCGAGCGTATTCATGATTTTTTGTCATGAGGAGATAATTCAGCCCTTGGCATGTTCATAGTATCTGGCCTTAATTTATCAGGAAAAATCAAAATGATATTTAAAAATAATTTTCATGTCATTCTTGTTTAATATGATCATCAAACACCAAGCACTAGGGGAAAGAATTTATGTATATATAAGTCAATAAAAAGATATAGCATAATTTATCAATTTGAAATTGGTACAATTAGAATAATAAAATAATAACAAACAAAAAGAATCCTACAGCATTATAACATGTACCAAATGTGAACCAAATCAACCTGGTTTGGGAATTTCTTGGTTTCTATGGACATTAGAAACCAAATGTCCTATTATTAAGACATTTTTCACAACTTTCCACCTTCAGCTGTGATCTCCTTCTATGTCCTGTTATCACTCTATTGTTTGGCTTCTCACAGTCAGTTTCAGTGTGGCAATTAACCACACAGCATCCATAAAGAATCTTAACTCAAAAAATTGTCAAAGGGAATTGGAAAATTCAGAATCCTTTTTAAAGCATTGACCACCTCCCTGAAAAATGTAATTAAAGTATGCTTGACTCTATATGTGTATTTGTTACATAGTTCTTTTTGTCTAGAATTAAAGAATGAGAACCTATAGCAGAGTACAATGAGAAAACACTTCTATTCTCTAGTCTGTGACAATAAAGCATAACTCCTTAGGGAGTACCTTTTCCCATATGGTATTCATACCACCTTCCTTTTAAATGCTGCTAAGTGTGAAATTAATGTTGTCCCTCAAAGTGCAGAAGATTAATTGTTAGTAATTGAACACAGTTTAGGGGCTAATTATATAAAATTGATATAAAAAGAATAATACTAGTTTGATTAAATTTTATAGTTTGCATTTAGTTTTCAAATTACATGAGTTGAAAGGCAGTAATAAGAAAATATAAATCTATTTAAAGCTGCTAAAGCAAATTAAGGTTTATTAGTTTGGGAAAGAGAAATGAGTCAAAATGTAGGTAAAGCATAAAAATACTTGAAATTACTGTAGATTAAAATATCAAGTATTCTAAGAGTGTGCTTGTTGACCACATATTGTGCAGGTAGCCTGAATGTCCTTGTACTCTTGACTGGTTATGATACAGTAAGCCAGGATACTAGGACCATTCTTGAAAATGCAGTTTCCAGGTTGAGGGTATAACTCAGCACTAGAACACTTTCCTAGTCGGCATGAGGTAGAGTTAGATGCCTAGCACCACAAAACAAAGCATAAGTTATAATTATTTGGCTTGAATTTGGGGAAAAGCCTATAATTCATTACCTCTATTATTTGTAATTTATCTTTAAATTTTCAGCTAATTATTCTGCTCTCTACAATATGGAGTTATTCCTCGAAGTACAAGCAAAATCCTAAACTTTATAACAAACATAAAGCTATCAAAGGTTAACAAAAGTTATGCAAGCTAGAAATGTGCTCCAAAGGAACTACATTATAGTAAGTGCTTTGCGCTTTCTTTATGGCTTATTGTGTTTGCTATCTGTCACTGTGACAAATTATCAGAGAAAAACAACTATTGGAGGAAATGTTTATTTTGGGTCACAGTTTCATGGTAAGCTGGCTCCATATTTTTTAGGCCAGTGATGAGGCAGAACATCATTGTAGAAGGGTGTATTCAGTGCATTAGTGTTGGGGGACATTTTAGATCCAAACGATAGCATTTATATATCCAGACTGAGTGCTAGAGAAATTCAGGAAATGCCAAAATATATAAAACTATAAAGATCCAATAAAATTATATTCCCTCTAGGTCCTTTCAAACAAAATAGTTTGCGACAGGTTTTACTCTTAAGTAAAGATATTTCTCTTACTCTTCCCACTAATTTTGCCTATGAAATAAAGAAATTACCCCAATTCATAAGCAAGAAGATAATTGAATTCTGTTTTTTACACAGGGATTTGCTTCTCAACAAAACACTTCTACAGTCTGAATATTTGTGTCCCTCTAAATTCATGTTGAACTTAATTCCCAGTGTGATATTATGAGTAGGTGTGCCTTTGCAAGGTGATTAGATTTCAAGGTGGAGTCCTTCACCTTGCAAGGGACTGAGGAGATCTCAGTTTCCACTTCTGGCATGGGAGAACACCAGAGGAAGGCACCAATTACCAAGTTGACTCACACAGTTTAGAGACTCTGCTTTTGTCTTGATGTTATGATTCTTTGCCCTCAAAAACTATGAGAAATAAATTTCTGTTGCTTTTCAGTGTCAATTAAATAACAACCAATGATAATTCTTCTAAAGAACACTATTTATTTGGGAGTAGTAAAGAACTGTGGTGGGGATACATATGCCATATATGGATATATTTAAGGAAATTGAGGTAAGGAGGGAAATTTGCAAATTAAAAGGAAGAAATTAACGTAAGCTATTTGGATACAGAATGCACTGGCCTTAGAGACCCAAGGTAGGAGCTTGGCATTAGGTACTGAAGCTGAGCAAGTATTCTTATCTTCTCTAAATCATTGCAGTTTAAAATACTATTAAAGGTAAACTTTGGCACACAAGTCTGTGCATATATATAAGGCAAGCAAAGCACGAGATGAATACAGAATGCATAGAAAATCTCCTCTGAGTGTTTAGAAGGTCCTTGAGAAAATGTTTCTGACAGGGAGGCTTGAACCCTCCAGTGAATCATCCTGGTTCGCTGATTCAGTGTGGTTATAACAACAATGATTTTATCTTGAAATTATCAACCTTTATGTTAGCTACCCAATCTCTTGGACCTGTGACTGCAGCATAGACCAAGACAAGGAAGCACTGGGTTATTCCTTCCTGTGGCTTATGAGATTTCCTTGGTACCACCCCACATTCCCCTCCTATTGTTTGCTTTCACAGTACATACCTATTTTCTTGACCCTCTAGTCTCCTAATTTTACCTATGACTTGTTTTTTTTTACTATCTGGCACTAAACCTCTTTTTGTTCCAACAGCCTTGGCCTTTACTAGGGTTTTTGGCAGTGCCATTCCCTCCTCATCAAATAATCTTCTTGGTGTGAATCCCATGGTGGTACTCTCCCTGATTACCCTACGGACTGACTACACAGCTGTATTTTGGCCTATTCCAGGCTGACACTTACAATGCGGGAGCAACTAACATCAAATGCCAAGTAACAGAGCCAGAATGACAAAAAAACTAAGGAGAAAACATTGGGGAACCCAAAAGCTTTGACAGAAACACACTTTTAACTAAGATGTCTCTTTTTTTCTTTCTTTCTTTTTTTTTAAAGTGTATTTGGTTGTTACAGGGTCTCCCTACACAGCTCAGACTCATTCTGATCCTCCTCCTTTCAGCCTCCCCAGTGCTGAGATTATAGACATGGGCCACTACTCCCAGACTCTGGCTGGTTTAGCGCCCCTTGGGGCTGGGCTGGCACAGCATATGGTGCCAGGGATCCTAGGTCCCTGCACTTGCCTAACCTTGCCTAAGCAGGCACTTTAGTCCATTAAGCTATCTCACCCACCCAAAATGTTTCAACATACAGTGCCATCAATTTAAGACAGGATAAGTCTGCTAAAATAAATCAGAGTTTAGAAAATAAAAATTTTGGGGCCAGGGAGATGGCTCAGTAAGCGCTTCCCTGGCAAGCACAAGGGCCTGAGTTCAATCACAGGTTCCACCAAAAAAAAAAAAAAAAAAAAAAAAAAAACAAAGAAAAGAAAAATTCTTTTTAAACTTGGATTTCTGAAATATTACAACTATGCTTCTCAAAAAAAGTATTTTTCAGGATCTTCTGAATATTTTAAATCTCTGTGTAAAAATAGAAACTCTAATGAAAGATAGCAACCCTACTACAAATTAAAATATTATAATGCTAAGTTAATTAAAACAGTAAAGTTCGAAAGTGTCAAAGTAGACAACCAAGTCAGAGGAATGGAAAGCTATCACCAACATATAATTTATGATATATAATAAATTAGTATGTGAAAAGGTACTCCTAACTCAATGAGGGGAAAGATCTTCCTTTATCTAGCTCTATTATAATTATTTAGTAGTTTGTGCATCAATTTTGACACTTATTTTTATGAAAAAATAAAAACAATTTCATAACCAAATAATAACTACAATAGTTATTACACTGTGTATCATTATTGTTAAAATACTCAATGCAAGTCATAAACCAAAAAGACTCTTACAAAAGAAAAACAGATAACAAAAATTTCAACAAACTGAGATAGCCCAGTAGAAAAAATGAAACAAATTAGCATATATATTGAAAAAAATTCTAAAACAACAGACTGTAATTTTCAGAAGTACTTGAATTTCTCCTCATTTCTGATTTATCACCTCTGTGTCTATCTAGTGTTTCCTATGTAAAAGAAACCATGCTGCATGTGAGCTTCTGTGTCTGACTTATGTTACTTAGTGTATCAACTATTTACTTATGAATGCCTCAAGTTTCTCTTTATAGTGAAGTAATATTCCATTGTGTGTAAACACTACATTTTCCTTATTTACTCTTCCATTGCTGGACAGTTTCCAAGGTCTAAACACTACAACTTTGGTGCTACAAGTTTTTAGACAATTTTATTTTTAAAATTGTGAAATAAAATAAACACAATACATTTTATTACACTAGTATTATGAAGTATGGAATTGCTAATGTCCTTCTCATGCTCTAAACTATATGATGCCACACTATGTCATCATTTCTCCAAGTGTAGTTATCTCTGGTCACTGGTAGACAGAGATGGTCCACAGGCTGGTAATCCTTCCAAATGCCGAATTGCTTTATGTCACCAATTCAATAAGCTCTTTCAGGTTTATTGAAAAGGTCAACAGCTTAGGAAATTGTAAACATGAGGAAACATTGAAGCATAGTGGGGCTGGGGAGATATCTCAGCAGCCCAAGCTCCTACCCTGCAAGTACCAAGGACTGGGGTTTAATTCCCTCTACCATATTGCCATGCAGACCCCAGAACCGTGGGCATGCTGTGTGGGCCACCAAAACTGGGTGTGATGGGGGCACACCTATAATCGCAGTGCTGGAGAGGCTGAGACAGGAGGATCACTATGAATCCAAACTGTGTGAAGAGACCCTCTACCAAATAAATAAATTAAAACAAACAAAAAATCGTGCTGCTATAAACACAGGTGTTCACATATCCCTATAATATGATTTTAACACTTTCTCACACAGAGAATGGCTGGGTCAAGTGGAATTTCTATTTTTAGGTTTTTCTAAGAATATTCACATTGTTTTCTATAGTCGTCATACTAGTTTACACTCCCACCAACAATGTAGTAGCATGCCTTCCCCCCCACATCCTTACTAGCATTTGTTATTAGATCTTTTTTGATGATATCTATTCTCTGTGGGATAAGATTTTATCTGAATATGGTTTTAATTTGCATTTCTGTGATGACCAACAGCAATGAGTATTTTTTTCACATATTTATTGGGCATTTGTATTTCTTCTAAGAAAGACTCGGTCTTTTTTTTGGAGGGTCTATTTTTTTTCTTTTTTTGAGTTCTTTATATATTCTTGTCAGTCCTTTGTCTGTAGAATAGCTAGCAACTTTTTCCCATTCTGTAGTTGTCTCTTCACTCAGTTAGTTGTTTTCTTTGCTGTGCCAAATCTTTTTATTTTGATATGGTCACATTTGTTGATTCTTAGTCTTATTTCTTGTGCCTTTGGGGTTCCATTCAGAAAGTCCTTGCCTATGCCTATGTCTACAGGAGTTGTATGTATTTTATCTTCCAGCACATTAAATATTCCTGTTTTAAAATTCAGATATTTGATTTTTTAAATTTTAGTTCAGTACATGGTGAAATGTGTGAGTCTAGACTTAGTCTTCTGTATTTGTATATCTAATTTTTTTCAGTGCTATTTATTAAAGACTACAAACTCCAGCAAAAGACTACTAGAATTGATGATCAAATTCAGCCTGTAGCAGGGTACAAAATAAATACACAGAAATCTATCACAAAAAACAATAGCATTCCTACACATTAATGATAAACTTACCAAAAAAGTGATTAGAAAAATAACTGACAGGAGCATCAAAAAATATTAAATACTTTAGTGTTAAGGAAAGATCTCATGAAAATTATATCAGACTGAAAAAAGAAATCAGGGAAGACATCAGAAAACAGAAAAATGCACTCTATTGTTGGATAGGCAGAAACTCATTCTAAACCAATGTGTGTTGTCATCTTTTTTCTCAAAAACTAGATACCCTCAAGTACACACTTAGGTTTAAAAGAAAGCAAAAGAAAGAAATGGGCTAAGTGAATTATATTAATGCACTACCAACTTACCTAGTCCATTATACTTCTCTTTTTTTAAATTAAAATTCCCTTATGATTTTATTTCAAGAGCTTTTACAAAAAGAAAAAATATGAAAATTAACCATATATAAACGAACACATATTTTACTAGTGGCAAGTATCTAAAATAGATAGACTTCTCCAAATACATATGCATCAGAATGAAAACACCAGAAAAATTGAGAAATGGTCATATAAAATTTAATACTTTTAAAAAATCAAAATAGCCAAAGGTGGTAAAGAAATATTTGCTTAATACATGATTACTAACATGTTAACCTGCCTAATTTTAGAGAGCCTTTATGTAAATGAAAATACAAAATGTTAAAATTGTGAAAAAGCAAAATATGTGGATAATAGTACCCAAAAGGAAAAATCCAGAAGAATGTCAAAATACAAATTGAGAAATTTTCCACATTTTACAATATGTGGGCATCAGACTGGTCACTGGTGACAAAGAGGAGGGCACCCCAACCTAAGCATGCCACTTCAGGGCTGAGAGATGAACTTAACTCTGAGACACGACTGACTGAGGCATGGGGCTGGAGAGAAGGGGTCCCGAACAGGGCACTCACAGCAAGCTGCCACTGCTGTGGCCCCCAGCCCTATTGTGCTTCTGTCTGAATGGCTCCCTCACATGCCCATAGGTCAGGCTTTTTCAGATGTGACTGGAACTAGGAAGTGTGATTGGTTCAAGGTGCAGTGCTTCAGGATTAATTATAGTACTATCCCTAAAGGCAGACAGACCGGGTACACTAAGAGACAGAAAGAAAGAAGGCTTGCTGCTGGTTACTTGTACTTGAGCACTTGCTCGCTCGCTTGCTTTTGGTATATTCAGCCCACTGAGAACTGTGACTCCTCTGTGATGCCTGCTGTCACTTGCTTGGAACCAGCTGCTTCTGGGCTCAAACTTCTACAAACTGTGAGCTAAATAAATCTTTATTCCCTTAACCTGTTTGTGTCAGGTATTTTTAGCTCAGCAAAGAGAGAGAAAAGTAACTTAAGCCAACTCCCATCTCATGCCCTCCTATTTCAGATGCACATCCATATCCTCAAAATCAAGCATTTATTGTGCAGGTTAAAAAGGAAATCAGAATCAGAGTTTCTATTTCCAAAGAAGATCAACCAGTTCTCAAGGGAGAATTCAAGGTTGTGAGAAAGCTATCTGGGGCAAAACTTGGTTTTTTGTTTTGGGAGCTCCCGGAATGATGATGGGCTCCCAACCTACTCATTCTAATACAAAACATAAGAGAAGAAACTCCCAATCTGAAAGATACCTGGGCCGAGTTTGTGTTCTCAGAAATGGAAGAATGAATTTTAGGAGTAAAGGAGGTTAAGAGCAGAATGTATTTATTTTGGAAAGAAAGCTCCTGTCCAAGAGAAGGACAGAAGGGGAACCCAAGAAGCTTGCCCCAGAAGCTGTTTCTTCCATAGATTTTTAAAGAGCAGAACCATGTGGTGTAGTAGGTCTAAGGTGGAGAACATGGGAACTCACTTAGGTGGGCATGAGGTGGGACAAAACTATGGTCAACCAATAAGCACCATTCCTCAGATAATACTGATTAAATCCAGAACCAAATGAGGAAGCAAGTCACATAGCAAACAGGCATGAATACAGAATACGAGTTTATCCAGTAGCAGGACATGGTTGGATTAGTGACTCTTCTTGGCTTTCTTAATGTGATGATCAATCCCAGGTGCTTATTTTAGGGAGGTGAGCATTTATTCAATCTTTGATCTTTATGTCCGGACCATAGCAGAAGCATCTATCGCTCTTACATTTGCAAGGTATCTTGTCTTCTGTGTTATCTCCTTTGAGGGCCTAGGCCTTTCTGACTGTCTATAATTTCTATCTAATTTCAACTGCCTATGACAACAGAGGATAAACTCTGCTCCTATACACAAGGCATACATTTATTTACTTTTATTGACACATTCTTAAACACATATAAAAAGAAATCACTTGGCATTACATGAATCATGTAATATGAAATGGAATGATCAATAATTATAAACTGAAATAAATGACCATCAACGAACGGTAGAATTCAGACTACAGAAATAAACTAAGAAAAAATAAGCTAGCTTTACTACTCTTACATGAATATTCTAGAAAATACTGCAACCATAAAGTGCAAGCAAGATTCTTTTAAAAGAGGTCAGAGAATAAGTAAGACTCAAGAAAATTAAAATGATAGTTAAATGAAGTGCTACTATTAATAAATTTTGGAGAAAATGAATAGCATCATGCATATACAAATTATACAAAGTAATCTCAAAGTGCCTTGCTTTGTTTCATCATTAAAATTCACAAAAGTAAAAGAATATTTTAGCTGGGTGTAAGCACCTATCTGGTTGACCTAGAGCATAATAGTTTTCTGGGTCACCTTGGATCAGCCCAGTTCTTCCCACTTCCTTGCTTGTCTTTCTCAGGGGTAACTGTAGACACAGGGCATGATGCCAAAGGCCTGCAGTCTCAGCACCTGGAAGGAAGAAACAGAAAGATCACAGGTCCCACGTAGCCTGGCCTGAGCAATTTAGCAAGATTATGGCTGAAAAATTTCAAAAATAAAGTAAAAAGACTGGGAATATAACTCAGTGCAAAGACTCTGAGTTTGATCCCTTCCACTGAAAAAGAAAACAACAACAGAAACACAACATTATCTTGAGGTAAGAAAGGACTGACCAGCCTGGTACTATGTCAGTCATACAGGGAAAAGAAACTCCCCAACCTGCTAAATGTCTGGAATGAGTTCGTGTTCTCTAAGATCAAAGAATGAATTTCACTTATTTTATTATTTTTTAAATACAAAATAGTAGAGAAAAAAAGCATTACAAATGATACAAAATTTCACTAAATTATAAATGTAATGTAAGGGTCTAATCGCTGCGAAAGAAGACCCCAAGAGTAGGTCTCTCATGCAAATCACAAAGGGAAAGTTTTATTACTAAGTGCACATAGGGTGGTCTGAACACGCAAGAACAGAGCGCACCCCCAACGTGGTGGGTGCAGTTTTTAAAGGCAACAACTACAAGATAGGAGGGGGTGCAAGCAAATTACAGAAGCAAATCACATTGGTTAGTGAGGGGTAACATTTAAAATAATTGGTAGGCTTGCGAATATATGGCCTTAAAAGGGAAACTAAGAGGGAATAGTTTAAAGTGTAACTGAACAATGTGACCTATTTCACAAAAATGTTCTCAGGCCTCAAGAATGTCTTCGGGCCTGAGGTGACGTTTGCTCAAACTGGGCCAGAGGTTTTATGGCCCTACCTAAGGTTTCAGGAACTTGTATTACTCAACTCAGTTGCAAACCGATGCGGGGGTCTCTCTTTGGAGATTTTAAACTTTCTATAATTTATTTGGGCCCTACAGTAATAGGAATTCAATCATGGTTGTTGTATTGCATGATGTTATCTTCAAATTAGTTGTTTAGGTTATCAAATATGTGAAAAATTGATTGAAAAATCAAAACAAAACACCAAAAAAGTTGTAAGAAATTGAAAAGAAAAAAATAAGCATAAAAAGAAAAAAAAATTAAGCATTAACTGCTCCTTTCAAAAGACCAGCAGAGATCGGCAGTATAATCATCCAAATCCTGTATTCTTTCTCTTGTCCTTTTTCTCATCTCAGTTCTTATGTTACAGGCAGCCAAATTAGATAGAAATATTACAGGCAGTTAGACAAGGCCAGGCCCGCCAGGGAGATAACACAGAAGACAAAGACTATTAGAGGCTGTGAGCCAGACCTAAAGCCCTCAGGCCAAACAAATGCTAAAAGAGTAACACCTGGGATTGATATTCTAAACAGGTATCCATCACCTAAAATGACCCAAGTGAGTCACTAGCCCAACCCCCAAAGGGAAGAGACCCTGTCCTGTATTTATGCCCCTTTACTCTGTGAATCACTTCCCCATTTTGTCCTTGCTGTAACTCAAAAATCAGATGACAACGAGGCAAGTCCAAAAGGAAAGAAGCGCTTTATTTTAGGTGGTACCCACTGGGTAGCCTCTCCATGCGAGAAGGAGAAGCCCCCCCCCCAAGGCTGGGCTGCAGGGCTTTTATGCCCAAAAACCGCAGGCTG
>PVKA01023724.1:0-35197 GCA_004027165.1 Ctenomys sociabilis | reverse complement strand
ATTGTTGCCTTAGTGCTTACTCATTACACAAGATGCAGACATGATATCCTGTCCACAAACACTATTAGAGCAAATCTTTATATTAATTAAATTAAGAGAATATAGCTGTATATCTATCTTATTTTGAATATACGGATACAAAATGGTTGTTCATTTGCATCCCCTTTTTTTGTTTAGTTTTGTCATTTAAATATTATAGGTGTGTGAAGTCAGAAAAATATTTTGAAATAGTCCAGTAGTCCGTAACAGCAGTGGGGTATCTGTAAGACTGGCAATGTCAGAAGTCGATGACTTGAGCCCTTTACAGCTCAGCGTACGAATGTGGCTTCAATTTTTATACCTCATTTCTATACTTTTCTGCTGCATGATTTTTTTGCAAATACACTAATAATTACAAGCCATTTAAGTGTGAAATACTAAGAAACTGTTGTGAGATGTCAGCAAGTTTCTAATAGAGAAACAGGTAGGTACAATATATTTGAAGAACGCTTTAAGATGATAATTCCTGCACTTTTTAGCCAGACCAACTTCAGTGAAAAGAGCAACATATCAAAGTGTTGATGCATGCTCTAAAGTGACCAGCAGTTGGGGGCAACACAGAAAACTTGGGGTCCTTAAAATCTGAATGTGCCTCTGAAGAAAAACCAGAAAATGTAGCTAAGGCAAATGAGGCAAAATGAGCTACTGTAAATTTCTATTGCAACATTATGAACATAAGATCATAATGACTGATTTGAAACAAACAAATAAGAAAGTTGGTCATTTAATTTATTGTGTTGTCAAAAAGATAAAAACCAGCCCTTAAGCTCAATTCCTTCTTAGGTATTTCATCTTTATATTACGGCACTATGATTTTGGAAAATAGTGCTGTTGGAGTTGACGGAGTGGGAAAAGTGAATCTAGAAAGACACAACCCAGTCTGCTACTCAAATAATATCCAGAGCTGGGGATACAGCCCAGTGGTCTAGCACCTGCCTGACAAGTGTGAGGTCATGAGTTTGGTTCTTGGTACTAAATATCCACATTTCAAAAAAATTCACTTAATAAAAAAAAAAAAAAAAACTGCCTTGGATGAATTCAAGAAAAACGATGCAAGCCGGGCATGGTGGCGCGTGCCTGTAATCCCAGCACTCAGGAGGCTGAGGCAGGAGGATTGTGAGTTCGAGACCAGCCTGAGCTACAAAGTGAACTTAAGGCCAGATTGAACTGCATAGTGAGACCCTGTCTCAAAAAGACAAAAAAAAGAAAAAAAAAAGAAAAACGATGCATTTGTTCATGGGAATTCCTGAAGTAGATTAAGTTGGATCTTACGTAGCAACATGGGAGATGTGTATCAGAGTTAAAGTTTGTGGCAGCTTTCACAGGGAGGCATTGGAGAGACAGGTTACTGACAGATTTGCTTGAAATTATCTTGGAAGCAAATGAGACCCACAGGCTCAAGGGCAAAACTGGCCATACCCATAACAGCAGCTACTGACTAGGTTAAGGTGGACTTTTTGTGGAGTCTGAGATTTAGTTGTCAAAATTGAGTCCCAGATTATCAGAGGCTAAAAATCCAAAATCATGAATAAATCCTGAGCTTGGAAGTAAAGATGAAAATCCTGGAGTAGAAATCATTCACAGCTAGCTTTTGCCTGGTTATAGTGTTACAAAGAATAAGAAAATCAACACTTCAAAAGGTAATACATCAGAAATTCTATCTTAAGATGGATTCCTTTAAGTTTTATGGGGAAAATAATCCAAAATATAAGAAACAAGAAGTGAAGAACACTATTGGCATTCTACAGTGCTGCTGAACTGTCCCCTGTACAGCTGCTCAGCAGTTCAAAGTACACTGTTCTACACAAAACTAAATTCAAACATTCCCAGGCAGTCTCAGTGCATGGGGCATTTTAACACCCAGTGTTTTTCATTTAAAAACTCACATACTTCTCTCACCTTTCCTTTAATGACCATAAACTAAAGCAGTGATTTTATTAATTTAACAGCATCAGGTAGCACTCACTGGATGTTTTCTCATATGCTAAGAGTAATACATCCTATTCTCCTAAAGTAAGGAATAACTAGATTTTACTGAATGAACTGATGAGCTGTTCAGTGTGTGAAGACTGTCCCTATGAAAGCTGTGCCTCTAGAATGCAGGACACAACATTTTGGGTACGGGCAAATCCTTTCGTGATTATACAGCTAGGCATGGCCCAAATCCTACTCCAAGCCCACTTTTAAAACATAGCAGCTAAGAGACCCTTTGCATTTTTACTTGGCTAAAAGAGCCTGCAATTTTGCAAAGTGATATTTACATGAAGTGATTGTTATATCAGATGCTTCTGGGGACAGAACTAAATGATGACCACTTGCATCAGCAGGATCACATTGATGTTTTTACAACTGGATGATGTCGCACACAAAGCGAAAATGTGTGTGAGCTGTAAGAAATACGGAGTGAAGAGCGCCCGCCTCTCTCCATCCAACTTATGACCAAGAAAACCTATCACATGTGTGCATAACATCAGGATGTCTAGAGATTATTTAATGAGTAAGTTATACAATTTAATTTATTTAAAATCATTTATTCTCAGCAAAATCAAACATATCATTGAGTTTACATAGAAATACAGTTTTCAATCAGATCATCATAAAAATGCACTGGTGAAATAAATGTTCATAATTGATGACCGATTACATACTATTTAATCATGCCAGTCGCAGAATTGATTACCATTAAAAACTGGTAAAGTAATGTATCTTAAATATGCAAATATCTTCTTAGTACTCTATTGTGTTACCATTGATAATAAATGGCCACTAGATATTTACCTATTACATAAAGCTTTTTAAAGTACAATAAAAATACAAATTCTATCTGTTAAAAATAAGCCATATATGGCTTCGAAACATTCTCATTATATAAATTCCAAAATACTATATGACAAACAAAATTATAAAGACTCTTCCTTATGAAACACACACGACCCTCTAGGGTGCAGCTTCTAACAACACAAACAGAAGGCTTGCATATACCATAGGACTTTGTGGAGATACATACAAATATAATATTGCATAAGCATATTTGACTTTTCCTAGTGAAAATGTACCTTTAGTGTTTGAAGAACATTCTCATGTGTAAAATAATCTATTTATCCAATTTTTTTATGGTTAGATCCAAGCTAAGCCCATGTATTCATAATTTGTTTTTCTATAAAACTGCTACATCACATTAGAAATTTTGACTGTAAAATTTGCTGCACTGCCACAGTCAGCCTGTTACACACCGAGCAAAGATGTAGACAGCAGGTATTTTTAATGGGCAGCTTCCAGCAGTACATCAAGGATGAGCAGCCAGAGAATTTCACTGCTTACATTGACAATGAAGCTGAGGAGAAACTTGAGTTTTGTGAAAAATGACATTTGACTTCAACAAAATGAGTAAGTCATGCTGCTAAGTGTTTTGATACTTTACTGTCACACACTTTAGAAAACCAGCGTGACATCAGAAAATAAACTTTGGTGAGGAACAAATATCATTACTAAAGAAGAGTATATGAAAATAGTTCATATTTAGAGGACAAATATATTTGGTAAAGTAAGTGTGCATAATAGGCATTGTACCTGTACACAGCATACATTTAAAGTACAATTAAAAGAAAGATCAGATCAGATGATGTTTAGATTTTACAGTAATGTTACAATACGTTAGAAATGAGATTTTAAAGAATTTGTTAACAATAAATGTTGTTTTCTACAATCATTTATAAAATAAGCATTTGAGACTTTTAATAACACTATTTAATTACCTTGTATTTGCTTATATTCTAAATACATTTAATTATTATTAGAATGTGCATGTTTATTTTATTGACTAGAAATTAGTGGAGAGGTGGTATGGAATTCAAAGGTAGCATTCTTCCAATGAGGTGAACAGTATTTTCTATGTAAAATGACATCCATTTAGTGAACAATGATATTTGCATTGGCTTGAAAATTGAACATGTTTAGTTTAGCATTGGTATATCTCTTCAGAATTTCAAAAGTTATCATTTCAGGTATGCCTTTGGGGACCTCGGAAATAAACTAGAAGCCTGAAGACTGAATTCAAATTTCAAAATGCTCATTATTGAGACGACAGACAAAGCAGATTATTGGGATAGTTAATGTTTAAATTAAAAGTCCATTGACAATAGGAACAAAAAGGAAAGTAAGATGTACACACTACACTAAGTTGCTTTCAGAACAAAAGTTTGAGATCAACACTGAACGTGAAGGAATTTCACTGCAATAGACTTTAAAACATTAAGATGTTCAAAAATATATTGGCACATTTACACACCTGTCTCAAAGTAATAATGCATGACATATATGGACATAAATTTGTCACAAGGCAGCTTCTCTCCTTCTTGTGTCAACACCTACTGTCTACGGGGTCCAGGTGAAACACTGTGCCTTCAAGGGTCAGTCCCATTTTGAACCCCTCCTGTAAAACAGAATTTAAATGATTAAGATACAAATCCTTATAACAACAACAAAAAAATAGAATAGGTAAGCAAAAGCAACCAGGAAGAGAAGTTCAAATCTCTGTGCTTTGATCAACTAAGAAATAACTACTTGACAACCCTTTGGCTTGTCAAATTTTTATATAGGTGCATGTCACTGAGACTATTTCATGCTCAGTAGCACTTTAATGCTTTAGCATGAATGAGAATCCGACAGAAAAAGCTCTATATAAAATTAAATAATTGTAAGTCTTAAGTTTTGAATCTTCTTCATAGAAAAGAAGCTACTTGATCTGTCATTCTATTGTAGGTTAAATGCTGCTGTTGGCTTTAAACATGATGATCAATTTAAACACAACTAAAATAGCTACTTTCCTAGATAACTTTTTTAAATTTCATTTTTTTCTTTCTGTTTACCACTACGCAAAGGCTGCATAAAGTAACTGTTGGTAATGTGATCTCATAACCCAAGCTTCCCATGCAGTCCCGTGACCGCTTCCCAGTAGACTGGGCCCTTTCTTTGCCTTGGAAATTAAGTGGCCATCAATTATTGCGCATGTGTGTGGAACTGTATTGAATTTTGTGCTTCTTTTCACTCTTAGGATTCTGAATTAAAGGTGATGGCAAAGGACTGCATCCTCCCCTCCAAGCTCTTCCATGCTTTACATCAGACAACTGAACTTGAGGCCCCTCTGGCCTCGCTGTCTCGTCCCATCCCCACCCTGAGCCTTAAATCTCTGCATGCGGGGCTGCTGACATGAAAGGCTTGAAGAATGAATTCAAATTCTGTGATATTTCTAGTTTCTACATGAACTCATATAGCTGAGCATTGGCAAGGGTTCCCATGGTGGGCTGCCTGGTGGAAGTGTGGTGACGCCCTAATTACCTTTACTCAGTAAGTGCTCCAGTCTACTTCTAGTTGTACAAAATCCCAGTAAACATGAGCACACAGAGGAAGAAGCGCTTATAAAACTGTACGCTGCACTTTACTTGTACAATGAGTGTCCTTCATTGTATTTATAGCTCAGAGACTACATGTTAATGTTCACACTACAAAAATTTTCAACTTCTACTCCACACCTAGCATATTAATTCTACTCAAGTGATAAAGTTCAGGATATTCAACGTTATTTTTTAAATGCTGCTATTATCACAAAAGAAATACTTTGTCTCACACATGTGCACCTTTCCAAAAGCTACCAAGTACATTGAAAAGCGACTACTGCAAACTGAAAATATTATAAATGAACTATTCTTTTACATATTTTATTTGGATATTTGAAAGTTGTGTACTATATTGTTTTGCATGTATTACAAATGACCAATGTGATAGCTGAAGAGATTAAAAGTTACTTTTTGGATAGTTTAGAGCCACCCAATATTTTTAAAGTGTATTGTTTTGTTTTGATATTAAACCAGTATTCATTCACTTATCTTGAAAATACTATTTATTAATGTGTTATCAGTATTGACAAGGCAAAAAAGCAATCAAAGCCAAACAAATGTTGGTGATTAGTACAATAATAAAGCATTGGAATATCACTTACTACTATGCTAATTTTTTAAGGATATGTTACTCTTAAGATAATTTAATAATTCTCCTGGACAGATATATTATCACAAGCCTCCTTGCTTTTGTCCCCTCCAAAAAAAAAATTCCCACACATTTTGTGACTCTCTTTCAGAAACTTCATTGTGCAATGCATGATTTAATGAAATTGAAATCTTTCAAAATTTCCATCTTGTCTTGGATTTTAAACTTCTGAATAAACATGAGTCTTAGTTCATATAGAGACTAGAAATATCATAGACTAATATATATGACAAAATAATTATTTTATGATTAAAATAATACTCATGGCTTTTCTACTGAAACATTCTGCTCATGATGAGGAAATGTTTATTTTGGCTTGTTTTTTCCTATTTGGAAATAGGGAAAAGTATATGACAGTGGGGGAAGAAAAACACACCACATTTGTGCATCATAGCTTGAATGTAGATGCAACCCCAAGGGCTCCCTTGCTCACAGATGGGGCTTTGCAGAGGTGGCTGATGGAGGGAGTGTGACGTAAGGCTATAATATCCGAATTAGTCTGCAGCTTGGTTTAACATAGACTTGGGTGTGGATGCCCATAGGTCACCCAAGGTGTCAGTAGCACCAACCCAAAGGCTTGTAACCCAGATCGGATACAAGGGGAAAGACGCTCACTGTGGCTGCTGATTCCTGCCTGTCCTGCCAGGGGCTGTTTGTCCTCTGGGAAACCCCTCTGCCGTGCCAGCCTGGCTTAGAGCTGGGTGACTATGTCCTGGAGCCTCTGCAAACTGTGAGCCAGAATGAACCATTCCTGTTCTAACTTGTGGGCACCAGGTATTTTATATCAGCAAAGAAGAATGTAAGTACAATAATAGACGTGCTGACTTATGTCCTTTGAGCCTCGTTTTTCCTATCTGTTGTTCTATCAGTTATTTAAATTGCAACAATTTTCTTACTTTTGTAATACATTTATATTTATGATTTTCTATTTTCCTGTTTTTAGCCTAACAAAATTTAGTCTCTATTAAAATCACTGAAAAACCAATAAATCATTATATGCTACTAATTTTTTATAGTAATTGATTTTTTACACTTTACAGTCATGGAAAAGGCTAATAGGACATTTGTATATATAGCAACTTAATAAATTTATAATTATTTTCTCCTCAGAACATATTGTTTTACAGATTTCAGTAGCAAATAAAACTACAAATGCTAATAAAAATTACACCCCACACAAACTAACTTCAGCCCAATAATGATTTAGAGTGCTTATTTTATTACATTTTGTCTTCTACTGATTAGTAGTAAGAAAATGAGTTTGTTAAACTTCCACAGCAAAAAGGCATTTACAGTTCATTTTTTCCCTTGACTAGATGGAGCTTGTTTACATATGCATTGGTCACATAGGGTCTTTTACAAACTACTAATTTGTGTTTAATATCTACATTGTTTAGCATCCTAAAGGTCTACTTGTTTTAATAAGCATACATGGTGCATTTATGTATTCTAACATCAAAAGTTTCAAACACCTTTATAAAGCAAAATATCTTCATATTTTACTTATAAAATTTTCCCTCAGATCAACACTATGGTGAACGTTCTGTTATTTCCTAATGCACTTAAAGGGTTAATGATTTCGACATTTGGCTATTGCTATTAATACTCAGCTGTACATTGTCCTCCAAAATTAACAACTAGTTCACTTAGTGCCACATGTGTGTGGTGTTTTCACTTTTCACTGACTTGACAATCTTCTTTTGTAATGTATCACATTATTATAGCACATGAAGCTATCAGTATGATTCTATTGCGGACAGTACATTTTTTTGCTATTAGTACTATCTTGTTGCTGTGTCTATGAGACTAAAATGCCATGAAATTGAAATTATCAGCTTAAATTACTGCATTGGTGATTTCAACTCAACATCGGACGTTTTAATTAGTAAAATAAAATGTGACACTTCTGCTTAAATTCTTACACCCATGAGATATTTCTGTGATTTCAGACCATTCAGTCACTTTAAGAATAGCTCAAACACAACCTTTTGCAAGTGAAATACAACTAAGAAGTTCACTAAGCTGATTAATTCAATGCAGCATTCAGAACTTATTACACTGTGTTAGGTTTGCCTATGACATGTAAGGTACTGTGCTAAAAGTGTGCATTGGATAAATCAGCATAGCAAGATTAATTTCAAAACTCATCATACACTTTAGGTCAAAAAATATTGTTTTACTTTAGTTAAAGTATCCTCTAGCAAGTTAATTATCCACTAAAAGGAATAAGCAATAAGACAAACAGTTCAATGGTGAGTAAATCATCAAAAATAACTAAAATGTTGGCTATGAAACCTCTCTAAACACAATTAATACTCTCACTCCCATAGGAAACTGCTATTTATTTAGTAAACAAATCATGCAAGTATTAAAGATTTAGCTTTCAAATGGCTGTAAGTTGTTTAAAATTATTATGAAATAATATACTAACCATCTCTGACGCTACCCAACATGAAAGCAGAAAAAAATGAAAAAGAAAATATTAGGAGCAGCAAAAGCAACAATTAGTCACCACCGACAACATTACTTGGCTCACGCACCGCTACATCATCCTAATGTAGAGTTTCTCAAACTTAGTTACTACAAAACTTCAGAGCAGGAGACAAAAGGTATTTTAAAAAACGTTAGTGAGTTTTTCAATTTTGTGACAATCAAAACACCTTCGTTGGGAATTCATACTTGCGTTATGCAACACCCTTAAGACTAAGTTCTACCTCGCAGGGCCTACATTTATGTCTTTCTACAAATCTGTAGGTCTCGGGCAGTACCAGCCTAACTGCAGAAGGAATGAAAGAAGATAGGAGCAGACTTCATGTGGAATATGGCATTCTCATTTAGCAGTCATGTTATCTCAGTGAAATCCTCCTACTATTTGAAAAATGGAAAATTTGCACTATCAGACAGGATAGAGTCTGGTATAAACAAATATTATACGGTGATTTCAGACCAAGATATTCATTCTGTGACACTGAACATCTTAATAGGCCTTTACTGTGTGGTAATATTGCTTTTATTTGATTTTCATTTTTATTTCATATTTGTATAAGAACTCTGAAGATAAGATGTTTCTAACTTTTGTGGCAAATATTCAGAAAATTTATAACAATTTCATTTTAAATCTTTAAAATATTTTTATGTACAGAGAATTAGAAATCATCCAATAACACTTAAAAAAAAAACCCAAAGTGTATATTAAATATTTCAACTATTAAAATGCAAGCATGTTGCTAAATCTAAAGCATTAAAGCTTTCACTTATTATTTACAAAAGAGAGGTAGAATCCCAGGGGAGTAGAAGGGTACTTACATTGTCTTACAGGGAAAGAATGTTATTTACTCTTGTCAGACTCAAGCCCACCCACTAGTTGCTTTTCTCTTTATCTGCTTTGTTTTCCAGAAGGGTAGATAGGGGAGAAAACTAAAACAAGACAAGTGAGTGTGGGAGCCTCAGAGCAAGAATCCCAATGATTCCCCTCTGGAGCCTTCAGGGTCCTCACAATGTTGTCTCAAACAACTTCACATAACTGGTGTCTGCCTCGATTCTCCCACATGGAAACTTTTTGATGAAACATAGGGCATGATGGCTTCATTAAATGTAAAGGGTAAATATAAATAGCAGCCTTTAACTTTGTAAGGCTATTTATTAATCATGGTTCATTATACACTACTTTTTAAAGCAATGTCTTCAAGCATCCAGAGCAATTTATAAGAGACAGAAAAGAAAACTCAAATGGACCACATTCCTAAAGCAGTTGTCACTGCTGTCTGCTTTTCTTGGTAAGAGCCCAGAATTATGACCCAGCTACAACGCTTCTTTTCAGAATCACTTTGCTCTGACAAAGATTTTCCCTCATCTCCCACTCATAGTTTTAAAATTCATAACGGAAGACTCAAATCAAACCTTCTGAATTCAATGTACTGATCTTTTAATTTCTGGATTTGAAAACAACATTAACATTTGTGTCATTCTGTATCGAACAAAAACTGAACCACTTTCTTTCCATGGTAAATTAAATTATTAAGAAAACCAACAACTTAATCCTTATCTTCTGTAGAAGTATTTTTAGGCCTGAGGACAATTATTTTTTAAAAGTAATTAATTTAAGAAAGACTTTTATAGGAATAAAAAAATTAAAGGTAGTTTGGGTATATAACATTTTCTTTCTCCTAAATTAAAAAGAAATGAACCATTTATTATCCAGCCTCTTAAAATAGTCACCTGCATTTCATCTAATTTTGATTGAATATCTGGAGGGAAATCCCCTGGTCCACAGTTAAAGGGGTCAAATGGTTCAGCTCCAAACAGGTCCCGTTCTAAAAGGAAGAGAAAAAATATTAGAGAATGAGATGACAAGGACTACGTCAGCAGGTACCAAGCCCAGAACATGTAAGTAAATGCATTTCAATGCTCAGTGAGCCACTATCTGCATCTGCACTGTATGTCGGGCTCAGCAAGGGTACAGAGGTTCATCCTCTGATATTAAACACTGCCTAGCTATAAAGAATTATAATCCAGAGAATTCTCAGTTTCCAATGAATGATCACTTAATAGCAGTTATCAAATATTTACTAATAAATATATTACAATACCTACATCTTTACACCACTTTAAATTTACTAAGGTTTATAAAACCCTCACTGAAACGGATTATAGGCCGTGTGTGGATGTTTTGCAGCACAACAGTATTGACAACAGTAGAACTGAGCAAATCCGCAGGTAGCGCCCCCTAGTGACCACGTGCTTTTAGCTGACCAGATTCTGCCCAGGGAAGGCTTGAGGCCGGTTATCCCATATAGTATAAGGGCCTATAAGCTTTGTAGATAACCAGTGAGGCTTTCAAAGTCCTCCTCTGTGAGAAACCAATTTATTTTTTATAAAATAAGAGGAATACAGTATTAAAAAAAAGCTATTATGCTTTACATCTAGACTGTCCCCCAATGGTTTACGTGTTTATAATAGGGGCTTTTGGAAGGGGATATACATTCTTTCAATTCAATGATACATAATGATATAGAAGAACTAATAAATTATTCTATTTGATTTCTACTATATTATCAAAAAAGATTGTGACACATTATGAAGGATTCTTGTTTTCTCAATTATCTTCTTTGTCAATTTCTTGTATTAAGTTTATAAGTGGCAAACTGCTTGGAGGTTTCTAGCATGGATAAATATGTGAGATATAAACTATATCATCAATAAAAGTCACCTTTGAAAGGAGCACTCTTTTTTCTGTATTTTAGGGAAGGGTGTTCAGTGTTTCACTACTAGATCGGACTCATAGTGATTACAGCCACCCAAGAGCTGGGATTACAGGCATGCGACACCATGCCCAGTCTCAGTTGCTATCTCAGTGCGCTTGGGGGGCGGGGCCAGCACAGCAGGCCCAGGGAGCGAACTCCTGGCCCCTGAGCCTGCTCTCAGGTGCTTTAATCCACTGAGCTGTCTGGCCAGCCATAAAAGGAGCACTCTTATTAGTTGTAGTGAGACAAAAGCTATAAGCCCAAGCTACTCCGAACAAATAGGAGTTTATGACCTAATGTATCACTCACGCAGATTACTAATGCTGTTATGGCCTCCTTTCCTTAGCCTTAAGTAGATCAAATGTTAGAGAACAGAGCAACTTCTCTTTGGCAGAGTGTCCTGATAGCCACTATGTCACAAGCATATGGAATAGGACTGTCCACGTAGTAGGTGCATTAGGGGTTGTAGCAGATGTCTGTCAAAGTGTACCACATTCATAGATGAGGCTTTTTGGAAGCAGCTGGATTGAGTGTGTGATGCTGGGATTAAATGTTCAGTGCTGAGATTACGCCACCTTGAGTGAGTCCTACCCACCCCAAGACAGGTAGCCTGGATGGATCTTAAGAGACAGAATGAAGCTGCTGAACTACTCTGCTGCCTTCTGCCTGCCACGAACTGCTCTTCCTCTGTGATGCCCATCGCTGTGACACTGCCTTGGAGACAGCTGACAAAGGAGGGAAACCTCTACGAACGGTTAACTGACATCAATCGTCATCCCTTTGACTTTGGGCATCAAGCATTTTGTTTAAGCAACAAGCAGAGTCACTAAGACAAGGTTTGGTCAAAAGAAATGAACTCATGAAGGAGAACTGCTGGTCACACATAGGAAGATGTTCGTTGTGGAGTCTTTCGCAAGCAGGGACTCAAGTGTCTCTAGCGATTTCACGTCAACCTCCAGGAGCATCTGATAGTCCTGAAATGTGTAGCTGGGGTGCATGAGCTTGCTGTGTTTTTCTTTGAAGAAGTTTTTAAGTCATTCTCAAGAATCTGTGATTCCTCAACAAGTTAACAACTGCACTATGGATTACTAAAGATGTTATTTGCATATAAATCAGTATGAACTGTTGAACTCATTGGTATGCTCTGGTCAGCTCATATGGGTCTAACGTTCTTAACAGAATCATAAATTCAATTTATATGAAAAAGATTGCTATGTAGCTAACATTAAAGTTAGCTGCATCTAAAGCAGGGGTGTCAGGACAAAAACAAGAAGCTCATCCTCTGGCCAAAATTGTACCTGTGAGGCATTTTGCTGGGCAAGAGATTTAAATAGGGCAGAAAGGAATACTCCATCCTCTCACCGAACTGTTAGCTAAATAGGGAATAAACTATTAAAGAAAATAAAGGGCCATACATATATGCAAACTGAGACACAATATTTATTCCAAATGAGACACAGGATCAAAAGACATGTTCTGAGGAACTGTTAGGATTCTCAGGCACTAGAGGAAAGTCAGAGGCCAAGCTTGTATGTTTTGGGCTTTATGTTTAAATGGATAATGACCAAAACATAAATACATTTAGCAGTGCATTTAGAGAAAAAGTTCTTTATCTAAAATCCATCTGGATGAAAGTTTTAGAAAAATTTGATAACTACATTAGAGTGAACAACATGTCCTTCAATGGTTAATCTATCATTTATTTGTGCTAACTTTGATAAGTAGTGCATTTAAAAATGTATCCAAGTGTTATTTCAGTTTCTCACTAATAAATCCCTTGAAACCATTTGAACACCTCTGCCCAGATTTTCTAAATCTTAACAACATTTAAAACCAGACACAGCATTTCTCTTCTATACTGCTTTTTGTCCCATTAACAATGTTTGATTAAAAATCCTGCACTACAATTTACTTTTAATCAGTATTCTAAAAGGCTATTTTTTCTGAAATCTTCAAATCCATTCACTGTTCTCAATATATATTTCAAACTAAATTGAAATTAGAACATCGCTCTTCTTACAACTGAGTAGTATTCCAGGTTGGACACCTAATTCACTCCCTCTATGAACTCATCACCCGCAGACCTCTCGGTTATTTCTAGTTTTTGAATAGCGTGTATATTCCTGTACTAAACAAGGATGTGCAGATGTCCCCTCAATAAGCTGATTTCATTTCCTTTCAACATGTACTAACTTGTAGGAGAGCTAAAATATATACTAGTTCTATTTTAAGTTTTTGAGGTATGTCCACACTATTTTTCATTTGCAGTATGGAGACTCCACCCTTACGATAGTATGTGTAGATGCCTCCTTCTCGCACCATGCCAGCACTTGCCATCTTCTACCCGAGTGTAACAGCCACTCTCACTGGAGTGAGGGGATATCTCCTTGTGACTTGATGTTAATTTCCCTAATAATTAGTGATCTTGAGCATGTTTATATACTCTGGGCTTCTTTGTTATCATTTTGCGAACAATGCATATTCAAGCCCATTGTTCACTTGTTCATTGGGTGGCTTGTTGTTTGCTTTTTTTGGTTTGAATTTCTTACATATTTGGGATATTAATTCTATATCAGATAATTTTTTTTGTAAATTATTTCTTTCATTCTGTAGATAATCATTTCTTGCATAGGTGGCTTCATTTTCTGTGCAAAATGTCATTGGTCTATTTTTGCTTTTGTTTCCTATAATCTGGGGGCTTTATTAAAACATTTTTAGGGCCAGCCAAATAGCTCAGCAAATTAAAGTGCCGGTAAGCAGGTGCAGGAACCGGGAGTTCGATCCCCAGGCCTGACACGCCAGCCCTACCCTCAAGGCACACTGAGGCTGCAATTGAGACTGGGCATGCTGGCACGTAATTCCAGCTGTAATTCCAGGTCTTGGGAGGCTGTAAACAGGCAGAGCACTATGAGACCAATCTAGTAGTGAGTCCCTAAACACCCTGTAGACCCTTCCCTAAGGGAAAAAAAAAAAAAACAAGATAAAAGAAAAAAAATTCTTGCCCACCCAATTTCCACTCTGAGTAGACATTTTGAAATACAACATGTTTTCATTTTCAAGAAAGAAGTAAAAATAATAATAAAACAGAATTTCAAAATGGGTTAGTAGAAGAGTTACAATAACTAATACATTGCATATTGTTGTCTTTGTAGTGGGTATTCAGAGTACACGATATTGGCATGATGTACTGTTCAAACAATATTAGCACAAACCTTTCTTTTCAGTGAAATAAGAGGAAGCAACTGTAATACTATCTTAACTATCTTTTGTGTGTGTGTGTGTGTGTGTGTATTTTTTTTATTCCTTCCTTTCCCCTGTGTCTGATCACAGTTTATCCTTTCTTTTGAAAAGTCTCTTCTCTATTCTCAATACCCACTGTACACTTTGGATCTTATTCATTCAGCGTCTTACACTAGTGAGACAATGTAATATTTACACGTATGGGTCTGATTTGTTTCACTGCTGCATCCATTTACTTATAAAACTCCCCTGAGGATCAGCGGAACAGAAAAGAGGATGCAGATGCAACTCCAAACACAGTCACTTAATTCTTTTAAAATTAAGATTTATTTATTTGGTACGGGTCTCACTACACAGCTCAGACTTGTAGTGATCACCCGGCCTCAGCCTCCCCACCCCTGGAATTCCACATGTGCACCACCCACCACACCCAGTTTGGTGGCCAGCGCGGTGTGCCCAGGGTTCCAGGGCAAGTATGGGTTGTGGTTCCAGGGATTGAACTTGGGTCCTTGCACTTAGACTGCTGAGCTACCTCCCCATCCCTGCCACTTTAACTTTGATGAAGGGGCCAAACATGTTTATTGGAAGAAAGACAGCTTCTTTAATAAATGATGCTGAAAAGCCTGGCTTTCCACATGTCAAAGACTAAAACTAAACATGTGTCTATCACCATGCACTAAACTAAGGTCAGAATGGATCAAAGATTCAGTAAATGTGAAAACAAATCCATCCAACATTAAAATAGCAACACAAAATTTACTGGAATAGGAAATAGGTAGAAATCTCAAAGACAAACCTCTGTCTATAGACAGTGACTTCACCAACAAAACCAGCACTGTAAGGAAAATATTGAAAAGAATAAAAAAGAATCTCACCTTATTAAAAAAAAAAAAAGAAGCTTTTGCACAGCAAAAGAAATCACTGAGAGAGTGAAAAGTCCGCCCACAGAGTGGGAAATAATTATGGCCAGCTGTCCCTCAGACCCAGGACTTCGATCTAGAATGTATAAAGAATTGAAAAAAAAAAAAAAAAAAAAACCAACAAGACACCCCCAAAAATCAAACACCCAATCCAGCAATGGACATATATCCAGCAATGGACTCACTTCTCAGGTAAAGAAACATAAGTGGCCAATTCTTTATTTATATATAAAGTCCAACACTAGTAATCATTTGAGAGATGCAAATTGAAACAACACTAAAATTCCATCTCACCCCACAAAGGACTATCCCCCCAAAATCAACAAATAACAAATGCTGGAGGGGCTGTGGGGATAAAGTAATTGTTCTTCACTGTGGGTGGGAGTGTAGACTGGTGCAGCCAGTGTGGAAATCACTGTGGCCATTCCTTGGAAAGTTGGGATTAGAGTTCCCATTCAACCCAGAGATTGTTCTTTTAGGCTTCTCCACAGAAAAATGAAAAACATACCACAGAAATACATGTGCGCCTATATTTGTAGCAACACAATTTGTCATACCTAAATCTCAGAAACAACCCAAATGCCTATCAATGAGGGAAAGGAATTTGTAAGTTGTTTATATAATGGAGCACTACACAGCTATAAAGAAGGAAATACAGCATTTTTGTAAGCTGGTTTTTAAAGGAATGTTGTATTTACATGTCAGTAATCCAAATCTAATGTACTGAATATCCAATATGAGCAATGTACTTCACTAAATTCTACAGGGAGAAACAAACTATAGGTCTTCTCATGGATTGAACGCTTTAGGTAAAACGTAAAGTTATATTTAGAATGGCTTAGTATGAACCAGAGAAAATGCCAGGAAGCACAATGTATAAAATGTCTTTTGTTTCCTTGGCCCTAGTGACTGATTCACAACCACAAGAAACTGTTCTTTCAGTTTCTGTAAATGGTGCAGAGTTTTTTTGTTTTTTTTTGTTTTTTTTTTTTTTTTGTGGAACCAGGGATTGAACTCAGGCCCTTGTGCTTGCCAGGGAAGTGCTTATTCTACTGAGCCATCTCCCCTGCCCCTGGTACAGAATATTGAATACAGCCAAGAATATTGAAAGGAGCACCTCCTGGACGCTTTCTAATCCATTGAAAGTAGCCTTGCTGTTCCTTCCAGACGTACAGCAGATGAAACCAAAAGCAAAGTTTTTATAGCATGTTAGAAGGCAAAAATAAAACTTTTTGTAGGGCAAATATGCAAATAATTCATGGTATTCATGTGATTTACAATCTTTTCAGCCTTACACCATATATTATATGATAAAAGCAACATTTAAGCCACACTCTGTTCAACACGTCAAAATGAATAAAATTACCAGCTGTTTCTAATGAAATAAAACACTAAAATATCACTGAAAAATAATCTTTGAAAAAAAATCACTGAAAATGAAATATATAATTAAACTGCTTTCTTATTTAAAGAAGCCTAAATCATAATAGGTTCCACTTGCAAATAAGGGTGCCTTTAACAGCATTCTCCAAAATACAGCCAACATTTTGGCCCTAGACTTTCAAGGTCAGTGGGGACTCAGGACATCAGAGAACCTGTACTGTAACATCCTGTAACTCAGTTGGGTCCCAAATTTTCTGACCAAGGAGATTGTGGGACCACAGAGGAAAGTGATCAACAATGTATAATTTGCCTAAGGACAGTCACTTAGAGAGAAAACATTCTCACAGGTTTACACAGACAGCTAATTGGCCATGACTCATCCACATGGCTGACACTGACAAAGGAGCTACAAACTATGGCATAGGGTTTCAGGGTAAATCCTGAGGGAATTTGACTGACCTTGTCAGATACAAAAGTTACATTCCCTGATATATAGGTCTTGCTTTATCTTGGTCTTAACCATCCAGAGGAAAAGTATTTAAAAAAAAAAGAAAAGTATAATCATGAGATATAAAAAGTAAGTCCATATTAATGTGCTAAGCTGTAAAAGGCTCAAGTCAACAACTTCTGACATTGCCAGACCTATGGATAACCCACTACTGTTATGGACTACTGGACTGTATTGTATTATATTGCTGAATTCATGCAACTTCAATATTTTTAAATGGCAATGAAGAACCCATTTCTGACAAAATTAAACAGATAAAGGGGATATAAATGAAGGACCATTTTGCAGTGAAATATATATAAAATAGTTAGACTACATATACAGCTACTTTGTCTTAACTCAATGAGAAGAAAGATTTGTACTAATAATGTTTGGACAGGACATCATGTCTGCATGATGTACTATGAATAACCACTAAGACAAAGACAACAATATGCAATGTATTAATTATTGTGACTATCCTGCTAACCTGTTTTGATACTGTGTCATTGCTATTTGTTCTCAATAAAATTAATAAAAATAGAAAGTAAAAGAAAATCAACTACATTTGGCCCACACATAGAAGCACAATACATTATGAAAATACTTAGTGAGCTTGTTAAGAAATGTAATTTCCCAAAAAGCATTAAACATTCAAATGGTACCCAGACAGAGGAAGAGATATGGATTCCTCCCCAAAGCTTACTGATTTCTGTAGATCTACTGGGAACTGGGGGCGGCTGTGTGCCATTGCGAGTGGGCACTGAAGCCTGGTGTGAAGCCGGCGAGAATGGGATCATATCGAAGATGTCAGTGGACGGGGACTTGGACGCCATGCTGCCTGCCTGCAACGTGGAGAAAATGAGTTAGGGCACAAGTGTGTGGGGATACCGTGTCACAGTACGTCTTTCATGTTTATAAAACACACACCTACAGCAAATCCAGTTGAATTACATAAGCTTGCCATTTTGCAGATCAGTAACAGTTACAAATCAAAAATTCAGATTGTTCAGTTATGCGGCCAAATCGTCATGTGATAGAGAAGAATAGAAAATTTCTACAGAAAAGTTCCCAGAGATGATAGCAAACATGTTAACAATGCTCTTCTGGATAAATATGTAACAGATACCGGATATTCTGTATATCTAGAAATAACCGACATCTCTATGCCTATGGAACATAATTTTAATAATCTGCTTTGCATAAAATTAGAAGTTTTAAACAGAAATAATTGAACCTTAAGTGACTTCCTGTAAACATTCACATACAATTTATAATTTTTTACATTTTTAACAGCAGAATATATTTTCACTCCTATTTATAAGTACAGTACAAACTGGCATTCATTGTAGTATGCCTTATTCCTGCAAAATTTAATCATAGTCTGTAATAAATAGCTATCTTGCAAAATAAATAATAATAAGTGTACCACAAAACTATTAAACTATTTAATGTGGGTCAGTACTGAATAGATACAAGAGAACACAGATAAAGATTATATAAAAATATGGAAAGAAGAATGTAGAAGTGACACCCATCACTATCAAATGGAAAAAAAAAATACATGTAAAATCTGTGAGGACCATCAGACTTGATCTGGAGTAAAGAAGAATTCTCACTTTGGAGAAGAAGAAAAGAAAATTTTACTTTTCTAGAAGACCATGGAGAGAGATCATTGAACAGAGTTTATACTGAAGAATTCTAAGAATACATTGATTTTTCCGATTCACAGATGATACAGGGAAGAAAAAAACAGGAGGACTAAACTGAGTAATGGCCCAGCTGCTGCCTCAGAATGCCTGCTAGTGCCTTCCTTCACACAGCGGAGGGTGGGCCATCTGCGCACCTGCTTTAACAACTTGCCTGCTATGCTCAGCCCTTGCTGTCACTGAGGGACACTTGTCCTACTCATCTCAGCCCACTATGATCTCTGCCTGTTTCTTCCTTCTCTTTCATATGTGTAAAAAAACTCAAATTTTGTCTGCCACTGAAACTCCAACCTAGCTCAGAATGCCTTTGGCCTGCTTCTCATGATTCCTCCAGCCTCTGTCTTGTTTTCCCATCCTCTGAGGACTAAGCTTTTTGAAAGCAACACTGGTTTTTCTGTGCCAACTATTGCTTTATTCATTTAACACAGAACAATCAAGACTTTGCTTTTTCTTAACGTGGAGTGGAACTCTGGGGTAAGGGCTTTTGGCCATGTCACTAATGACCTCATCCTGCAACTGCGGCCGCTGATTGGTCCGGGGAAGTGCTTGTCCCGTTGCATCTTGTTTGGATTACTACAGGATCACCAATCTCCACTTCAAACTCTGATCTCAAGGCAACAAAAATGCACACAAACACTCCAGATCCCATCATACTTAGTCAACACAAATTAGCTGTTACCCCCTGAAAAAGGGCATTCTTGGACAATTAAAAAAAAGGGGGGGGGTTCATAGAAAGATCGTCTGCCTTTGAATTACATGAGGTCTTGGAATGCTGTTCTCACTGACAGGCTTGGGAAGGCCATTTTGAGAAGGTGGTGGTATTAACAGTCCCAGTGATAGTCTGGAATCAGGCGAGGTGACAGGAGTGACAGAAATGGAAGGCATATTTACACAGGGAGGTAAGTCATCACTACCACACCAGAAAGAGGATGGGCATCTCGGAAACCCCTGTGGCTCATGATCAGACCTTCTGTGCCGCAGCTGTAAAGGAATGACAGAAAGAGAAAACCACTGAGGCGGAAAAGAGCAGGCATGCAGGTGTTTGCGAAAAATTATTCATGAAGGAGCGCTTTGTGGAATCAATCAGAGACTTTCAGAACAACTTTACTAATGTGAAAACATACAGTTCAAGATGATTTTTCTTATGCTTCTCCTGGGACTCTGGGTTCCTCAGTTTGATCAGTTTTCACTGACATATTATATTTGTAGATATTTAAAATAGAATATTACATTCATTATGACCTGCGAGACAGAGAACTGGAGCAGAGAACAAGGAAAGCCTAAGATGCCTTTTAATTTTAATTTTTTTTTTTTTTTGTGGTACCAGGGATTGAAATCAGGACCTTGCACTTGCCAGGCAAGCATCTGTTCTACTGAGCTATCTCTCTGGTCCTGGAAAATGCCTTTTGGAGCAGATGTCCTTGTAAGGAGATGGGAAGAGAAAGCATATTAATAAAACAACAGTCACTTCAGTTAAATTAAATGCTTGTCAATAAAGTTATAGCTTTGCAGAATTTTTAAACAGGGAGACATACAATATTTTCAGTTTAATCCTCAAAATATTATTTTAAATATTAAAGGCCATGGTATTGAATTTTTACTGTAACAGGGAAATAGAAATGAAGGTGCATCATTTTTTTTCTCGGGTGGAGGGAAGATTTACATCTCTATGAGCTAAGAAGTGAGGCCAGGTTTGAAAACTGAAAATCCTGTCACCATGCTTTTCCTAGAAGTACTGCTTTCTGATGGTAAGGCGTCTTAAGGATGGAAAGAGGGAGTTGTCAAGAATGTCAATTAAGCCTTTGTTTGCTTACTGCCATGTATAAGGAAGAGACCAGGAGTTTGTCTGCTCCATCAATGCCTCATTCTTCCCTAGAAAAGGGCAAAGGGCAAAGGTCAGAAGCATCTGGCAGAAGGAAGCACTTCCTTGCTTCTGAGGGAGCCTGAACAAAAGGGGCTTGTGGGGGACGAGGCCCAGAGAGAAGAAAAGGCAGAAAGGCTACATCAAAAAGGAGGGAATATTAAGTTTCAGAGAACAAAAGTGTCCTCAAGGGTCCAAGAATAAGGCGGCCTGGTAAGAATCAGGCAAGAGGTGTAAGCTAAGCCCCCAATTGGTGGCCTGCAAATAAAGGCCTTGAAGGCAGATCCACACAGGGTCAAGACCAACCATGGAGTCAGAGCCACCTGACTCAACCCCTCCAAGCCATGCACCAAGTCTGGGTAGCAGGGTGGCCTTGGAAGTCGCCTGTGATGGGCCTGAAAGGTCACATGGAGAATGTGAGTGTGCAGCTTGATTCTTGTTGTGTAAGTCACACCACACATTGCCCACACTAAGAGGACTTAGAGGCAGTGAATAACATACCTGACTGTGGATGAACTTCGTTGTAAAGCTCAGTAGAGTAAAATGAGAAGGAACAAGTTTGAGAATGAAACTTTACCTGGAAGCTACCTCTTTACACATTGCTTGAAGCAAAGGGGAAAGAGATCAACTGAAAGAGAATTAGGTTGAGGGAAGTGATGGGTGTTGGAGTAACACCCTTGATGGTCCCAGCTGTGGAAGATTTCACCACACGCTTGTGTGAGTGCTGGCTTCCTGCTTGAGCTCCAGTGACTTCCTCCATCTAGCTGTCTATGTGACGGGAATGCAGATAATGTTTCCCATCTAGGAAGCTTGCTATATAATTCGGTCATTGGTGATTGCCTTGTACTTAATCATAGTTTAGCACTACACAGTCCTTGCATAAAGACATTGTTTCTACACAGTAGCCTATATCATACAGTACAATGCTATGTGTAGTGAGCATTTGTGTAATTTACCATACCATTATATTTACAGAAATTGTAAGAGGAATTATACGAGGATATCTGTACAGCGTAAAGCTTAATAAGATGCAACGTTAAGATGGCTTGATGGCATTTGGCTTGAATACTGAAGGAAAATATTCTGTACTCTTTCATAGCATATGTTGGCTCCCCAAAAACTTCACTGGATGCCTCAAACGTAACTGAATGTCAGAATATACTAACATAAAAATGCTCTAGTATTTTTAACAGTTTTAATACTATATTTTCACAATACTATTTCACATTGAGAAGCTGCTCTAACAATAACAATGAAGACTGCATATACAGTAAGTCCCTAATTCATAAGCAAGTTCTGCTCCGGGAGGACACTTGTGAGCCTGATTTGTTCTTAAGTCTGACAAAGGGAGTCTTCCTCGCCTTTAACACAATTGTATTGCTTTGTGTGTCCTTGCCATGCTGTCCTTCTCACCACACCTTTGCTTCTGCCTCTGGACTTCCTAGGCTCTGACAGAGCCCTGTGCCCCATGAGCCATTGCACTGCACACTAAGCACAGTGGTGAGAATGTCCCGCAAGCCCTCACCACCTCCCCACATGTTCATGGAGAGGAAGGATTGTGGTGTGAGGTCTGTTGGTACCTGGGAAAGTTAGCACCTCGAGTGTGTGTAAAATGTTTGTAAATGTATTTAAATTTATATATTTGCTACAAGGTCTTGTTACATAGCTCATAGTGATCCTTCTGTTTCAGCCTCCTTAGCACTGGGATTATTGGTGTGCATCAACACACCCAGTTTTAGAGTCAGTTCCACAGGCTCAGGGCGGGGCCACCGTGGCATGCTGGACTGGGGATGGAACCCAAGTCCTTGTGCTAGCCAGACAGGCACTTGGACTGTGGAGCTATCTCTCCTGGCCCTGTAAACTTATTTTAGCATGGAAATAATTAAGTTCTCAAATACCTCACTTAAAAGTATTTTCAGGGCCAGGGATACAGCTCAACCTCATAGTGCCTATTTGGCAAGTGCAAAGTCCTGAGTTCAATTCCCAGAACAACAACAAAAAAAGCAATCATTTTTAAAATGTTAAAACAAGCATAATTAGTAATGTCAATAACTTGGGTGTACTGAGGACATGACGCTAACATGCTCACTGGTCTCCTTTGGGTCATCAGTAGTTTGGCATTTTTAGTTGGGCAACATGGGTCATTTAAAATAATGAATTTGCTGTTTGTAGCCAAATATGAAGAAATTTCACATTGAGAGTCTGAGTTTTTCTTGAGATAATCTAGAGAGCTGGTTTACAGAAAAGCCAGGGTTGGCGCTCGATATTTGCAGTATTTCAAGTAGGCATGTGTTCCCCGATTCATCGCAGCCTCCATTGGTCCTTAACTCTATGTCAGGACTTAGGCTCCGTTAGCGCTTGAATTTGATATTCTCACCTAAAAGTAATTCAAGTCACGGAATCTGATTACTTGTAAGGATGAAATCTAAAACCAGTGCATGTGGGTATGTGGGCCTGTCACAGATGTGTTTGATTTCATACAATGGCATTTTTTCCACTAGATGAAGTATTTTGTGCAGGGTGACTAATATAAAGGGTTTTGGAACTTTTTTTTTTTTTTACTTTTTAGATTTTAGTTTTCTAATTTAATTAAGTTTACTGGTATAATTTAGGTGTATATAATGACCAAACTCATCATAGGAAGTTTGTACCCATATATAAAATACTTTGATTTCTCTCTTGTAATGATATTTTAATTACTTGGGGATGTTAATTTTTAAAAACAAATTAGATGAAAACTGGCCTGGTCATTTTTGGAGAGGAATCTTTTATTTGTATTTTGACGGAAGGCTAGAGACCAAATATTTTGGGATGTCTTACAGAAGGGCATAGGATCAATGCTTAAGTAACCTCTCATACTCAGAATTCTGAGTAGTAGATCTTCAAGAACATAATAGCATATAAATTACTCAACTCAGGAGTCCTGAGTTCAAAAGTTGGATAGAAATTGTGCAGAAGCTGTCATTTTGAGCTGCATCAATAGCAAACTCTGCATTTTAGAACTGCTGCTGCTGTGGAATTTTAGCCATTTACTTGAGTGAGTAATGGTTGGGTGCATCCAGAATATGGTACATCTTTGTATGAATGTGACATGGATTCACACTAGTGCATGCTGCAAACAAAAAACAGCAATAAAAACGCACCGGTTCTGTGAAGATCTCCACTGAAATAGTAAAACGATAGCAGCACTGTATTTTATGCCACTGATGTTACTGTCAATATGATCTTCAGACTCTTTTTTTTTAAATGTAAAATGAACAACTTCCAGATTAACATGGTTCATCGGTTATTAAAACAGTAGAGGTTCAAAATCTTACTTAGGAATACATTGTATAAGTAAATTGTTTTTCTACTTTTATTACAAGTATATGTTTAGAGCTCCTGATGGCTACATGCTTTGGGGAACCTGGCATGGCACATGCAAATCTTTATTCCTTTTTCTCATCTTTTCTTTCCTTCCCTCTGCATTTTAGCCACCTGTGGCTCTCCTACCTTTTCTTTGGGTATATATTTGCGAACATAAGTAGTTATGAATTTATAACTTAATTTTTTGTTTTAATTGAAATGTTGCAGGTAAAACCTAGATGATTATAGTACCTCTGAAGATGCGTATGCTAAGGAGGGGGTCTGGTGGGTCCTTGATCTGCCTGCTGATTCTTTCCTTGCAAGTTCATTCTTATGACATGTTTCCAACATCGTCACTTTTTAAGAGAAGCTGTTGACAGTAATGAGCTTTCTAAGTTAGAATTTATAGCCCTAGAGACGTCTTCTTTCAGATTTCTAGCTCCACAGTGGGTCTACACTAGCTTCTTAGTTGTGAGGTTTTTTACTTTAGAGCTTTTATATCTAGCTTGCAAGACAAAGGGGTGCAATCATCTGCAAAGCCAGAAGCCTGAAGCCAGACGATGCTTTGCGACTCGCCCAGGTACTGGGAGGAAGCGTATTTATGTCCCACTAGATAGCATTTGCTGCTTTCCAACCATCTTCTGTGCAACCAGCAATTTTGAAAGTGAAGTTACAGGCTGGCTGTCATTTCTTGCTGCACAGGATGTTCTTTGTACCAATGTTCATGTTTAAAATTTATGCTTTTGTTTAAAGATTCACAGTTGGCTTGCATAATTGAGAGTTTTCACAATCCGTTCTTGTCCATCTTGTCTTGAGGATTAGTTGAGAAAGTACTAGAGAAAAATAAATAAGCAGGCTTGTTTACCCACAGTGAGGTACACATTGTAGGCTATAATTGTTTTATAAAGTCTAATCAGTGACTGTACAGTTGATTGTGTAAAGGTAGAATTTTATGTAACCCTGGGTTTAATTGAAAGGGAGACATTTGTTTCACTCAGCAAATAGAATTCCAGTATTCCTTAGAACCTCAATTTTATCCATTCAAGTTTGAGGCAATAGTCTGATACAGTTAAAACCTTCTAAAGCCAGCAAAGCAAAATGTAAGCACCCAACCATAAGACTCAGGAGGAGCAATCTGATGTGACTCTCTGGGCCTAACCATACAATGGGACAATCTTCCAGAGGGGTTCATGAGGCCAGGAGGGCAGACTAAACCCTTTTGCTAATATAAATGCAGGCAACATTGCCATGTGAATGTAATAAATGGAAATCAGATTGTCCCCAGATAATTAGAACCAAATGGTGGAAAACCCAACCTCTAATCTATTGCCAAACCACTAGAACGCAGCAGAAAGCAAGCCGCACAGCCAAGGGATGGAAACTTCTTCGTGTATTTAAATGGTCATTTAAAATAAGGACCCAATTTCTAAAACCAGTGAAAAGATTTCCACAATCTCTGTGTAATAGAGAGACGTGTCTGCCGGGCCCAGCAGAGGCCAGAAAAGGAACGCATGACTGAACCAAGTGGGTTGTCCACAAAAGTCTTCGGCATTTTCCCCTGGGCTGGAGGGTGGTATTGAGGGGTCTGCCCTGGGGGCTTCTCCTCACGTGGACATCCTGAAGGCTCACCGAGAATCCAGTGCCACAAGAACCACACACAGGAGACCTACTTGCAATGTAACTGTGCTGTGCATGATGGGATTTGTAACTTATTTCAATATTTGTTTAATTAATACGTAGGTTCTATAAGCACACTGTCGAGCATGTTAGCAGTTGGTGCGCTCTATTCTTCAGTCCTCCGAGACCAGAGCAAACAAGTGAACAAACAAAACCCACACAGTCTCACTGACAGAGTTATAAACTCAGTGGACTCTTACTTCATGAAGCACAATGACTTTTTATGAACCCTGACTTTTGTCCAATGAAATTAATACTCAAATCTCATGAAAATAAACAGATGTAAAAACTTTCTAGATTAACAGAGTACTGCTTCAGCACACACCACAGAGCAAGCTATTGAGAAGAGATACATCTTAAATTTATACTTTAATCACTTAAAGGAGACTGTATACTTTTCATTTTCTTTTGTAAATTCAGTTGCAGTAGTTTTAATTGTTTACTAATCTTAAAAATGAGTATTGTGAAGCATGGCAACATTTCATACTAAATAACTGCAGGAAACTGGAATTTATTTTTAAGCATTTTTTAATATTAGAACTTTGAGATCTTATTTTAGTCATTATGAGATGAATATATCTGCATTTAATGTTACATGAGTTTGTTTCACAGCTATGTAATTAAAATTGAGAATGAAAGGCAAAATATTTAATGTCACCTGAAAGTGACAGCATGTTAGGAAATGCCTACAACCATATTTTCCAAACCATCTGAAATGATCAAACGTACCATGAGTTGCATTTTAAATATCAACTTTTAATTCTACATTTAAATGTTAGCAGTTTATTTTCTTTGAAGAATTTATTTATTTCTATTTCCATGTTTTCATATCATTTATGGTGAGAGAAATTAAAAGGCTTTTGCAGTTTCCAAGTGTATAATATGTTCTTGTTAACTACATCATGTTGTATAGGAGATGTTTTGAATTAATTTCTCCCCTCTAGAAAAAAGTTTCTGCCCTGTGACTGAAATCTTGCCTTGTGGAATGTGCCCTTTCACTCTATCTCATTCCTGCTAACCATAATTCTATTTTTCCTTCTGTGAGATCAACATTTTTAGATTCAACATATGAGTGAAATCATGCAACATTTTGTCTTTTTGTGCCTGGCTTATTTCTATGTCTTCTTTTAAAGAACTCATGGAGCAAAACTTTAAAAAAATCATGTGATAAGACTTTTGGAATGGAAAATTTGTGTAACAAGTGATTTCTTCAAAGTTAAAATAAAAAGGAATAGGGCTTAGGGAGATGGCTAAGTGGAATAAGTGCTTCCCTGGCAAGTGCAAGGACCTAGGTTCAACCACCAGTTCCGTCAAAAAAAATAAAATAAAATAAAAAAGAATATAGATACTATAAAGACAAAGAACACGGATGGCAAGATTATAATTTGAATTATGTGCATACTGATTAAATACTTTCTACATGTGTAAAAAGTGATTTAGAGAAAATGTTTTCTTTATAAAATCAATCTTTTAATTGTAGTCATTGAAGAATTTAATTCACACAGATTCAGAGTGAGATGAACACAATGCCTTAAATAAGTAATTAATCCATTTTGATTACTGGCTATTGTGATAATTTTATTGCTTTGCTTATACGTGACTCTACTGTTGAGAATGCCTGTGTATTTCATTTGTATACCAACTTTCATGCTGCCTGAATAAAATATCTATAGCAGACAGATGGCCAAAGAAACCAAATCAAGGCCATCTCATCATTTTGCTTGTTCTTTACCATTTCTGAAATGGACCTGGCAATCAGAGTGACCACCAATCCACATCCCTAGCATGAATCCTGACTCACCCTCTTTCAGTTACTCTCTTCTCGGGCACTGCATAGTTACAAGGATACAAAGAAATGGGAAAGGGCGATTTTGATGAGTCTGAACATTTCTGCTCCTCCAAAATCCTGCCCCCCATTGCTTCCTCAAAGGAAGAAAATACACAGAGAATGTGAGCTTTGGCCTTGCACCCCAAATGATAACCCACCTACTGTGTTCCTTGACAACACAAGGGCTAACCCAAGCACTTTTGATGAATTCTAGAAGCTACCTTCTTAAGACTCCTTGAAAGTATAAATTCTCATTTACTTGTCCTTATACTATCTGTTTGTTTCACAGCATAGCATATAATGAGATTTTCAACAAGAATTCAGTAGATATATTTTCTACTTTGGGACCAAAAGTTCAAAAATGAATTTGAGCTGATAGTTTTCCTCTAAGGAGACAAAAAAAAAAAAAAAAAACAATTCTTGTTGAACAGTGAAGAGTTAGAAAAAAAAGTCTGGCAAGGAAAGCCCTGAGGAGGCCATGCCAGGCTCTCATTGTGCTAACTGGGGACATGCGAGCATGGGACTCCAAAGGTCTCTTCTCATTTCTGCCAGCACCACACTCCCTTTACTATGGAAGCCAGAGAAATACCAACTCATGCAGTATGGAGAGTGAAAAAGCAGGAGCTCAGAAAACAGCAACAACAAAAAAATTGACCTATTTCCAGGGCACGCAAGTTTGAAGCCCTAAACCCAATATTATTCTACTTCAGGGTGAAGAACTGATGCATTGAGGTATGATATATGGATATAAATATATTTTTCAAAATTCTTGAAAGCTTTGTTTAGCTATAATTGTGCTTCAGTTACATATTAAATATTTTAAATACATAACAAAGTGTACAAATTAGTGAAAAACATCAATAGTACAGATAACTCAAATAGAAGAAAAGATCATGCTGAAAATATAATGTGCTTGGAAAAAATATTTTTAAAACTTTCATCTCCCTCCAAAAGGTTTCCCTGCATCAAAATCATGTAATACCAGAAAAAAGATTTCAAACTGTGACAAGCCAGGAGTAAATAATATATATATATATATATATATATATATATATATATATATATATATATATGTGTGTGTGTGTGTGTGTGTGTGTGTGTGTGTGTGTGTGTGTGTGTGTGTGTATGACACCTACAGACACAAGCACTCATTTTAATGCCAGAAAACAACTACTTCACTGCAGTGGGAACTTTTGCTGTGGAATGAAAGAAACCAGATTCAAGTCAGGCCCCAGTCCATTTTCTACAATGAAGGTAAGCATTCTGACATGCCTGAGTCATTCAGTCAAACTCCAGGAAATAATAATCAGAAAAGCATATGCCTCGAGCAGAAAGATGTATTAAACCTTAAGAACAATGACTGAAACAAGGAAGAACAATTTTCACTACCTAGGTAGGTTTAATTTTTAAATTAATTGCACTACCTAGGTAATTTCAATGTTTAAATTAATTTACTAGGTGCCATATTTATCCACGCTGAGCTTTAGCTTGATGTTTGAAAAAAAAATGTTATTTCTGAATCTATGATTGAGAGGTACTTTATCCCTGTAAGATATTGTTTTTTGTGGAAAACAAGCATATTCAATATACTTACAGGCGATGCTGATACTTGAGTTACTCTTAACTGGTTTTCCAAATCTTGCACTTTATTTTTAAGTTCCATGTTTTCTGTTTCTAGGTCTTGGATCTAAAAAGCAAATGGTCACTGCATAACTTTCAGACTTTTCTGTCTTAGAAAATACTGGCTACAGTATTGCTTCACGAACAGCAATTTTATGCTCTTGTATACGGGGGTGACACTTGTTTGATAAAACTAGGGGAATCCTGGAGAACTTTGAATCACTGGAAAGACACCATGAGTCCGAAATGGATTCAGATATGTGTGCAAGTCTGATGTTCCTCACATGTCATCTGTGTTTCCCTGCCGCACTGTGCAAGCTACACCCGTAATCTTGGAGCGTAACCGCAGGACAGTCAGACTTGCCTGTGATGGCTTTGAAGAGTGGAGCAGGGGTGGAATTTAATTACAAAGGAATCTGATCTGCATGGGAAACCACTTACCCAGAATCTGCTGCTTCTGCTGCTCTGATCCCCATGAGAAGCATCGGGAAGTGAAGCAAAGTCACATGAGAACACTAAGTTCTTGTGGGAATTCAATATAAAACAGTTAAAAACTGCACGGGGGCTCAGGAATGAAAAAATTATAGGAACACAGTGAAATCAGTTCCAATCAGTGTGGGGAAAATTTAATAGCAGGCTTCCTAAATTTGTCTGGTGATACGCAAAACTCCCTGTACTTACATGACACAAATGTGAAACAAGAAGCTTAGTTTACTCACTCTTTTCTGTAGTCCTGCAATCTGTTTTCTTGTTTCAACATCTTTTCCTCCAGATTCTAGAAATTTTCTGTATGCCAGGTCAAATGCTTGGCCAATGGTTAGAGTTATCTCTTCAGCCTTTGTAAAAATCAAATAAAGATTTTCATTTTAATAGTAACGTCAATATGTCTTTGGAATCAAGAGGAAACATCACATGAATAGTTCAAGACATTCATCGGAGGTGTCTCTAACAGACCATCACAAGGGTTAGAAATTATAGTACAGAACCAAAGTAGTGTACAGTAAGTAATTCAATGTCATAATGAGAACGAAGAGAAGGAGAAGGAGGAGGAAGAGGTGGAGGAGGAGAGGAACAGGAGGAAGAGGTGAAGAAAAAGAGGAAGAAGAGGAGGAAAAGGAGAAAGAGGAAGGAGGAGAAGGAGCAGAAGCAGGAAGAGGTGAGGAAGAAGAGGAAAAAGAGGAGGGAGGAGAAAGGAGAAAGAGAAGGAGAAGGAAGAGAAGGAGAGAAGAACAACAACAAGAAGAGTCATTAAAGAAGAGCAACTGTAGAAGAGACAGGAGTTCTTTATGTCCAACTTCTCCTCTTTTAGTGGTAGCTTTATTTGTACTTATTTTCTTGTTTTTGGAGTACTTAGAGCCTATTAAAGGGAAACACAGTGAGAAGGGAAGTTTCTCTCATTGCTTTATTATTAGGTTTGTTTTCTTAGTGAGAGTTTTTAAACCCTGGCATGGGCCAGGGAGATAATTCCACAGCTTAAATGCCTGCCTGGCAAGCCCAAGATCCTGAGTTCAATCCTGGTATAAAAAAAGGAAAACTCTGGGCAGCCAGCCTGAATGAGGCCAACTGACAACACCTGGAGAACTAATGGTCCTGCATATTCTCTATATGAAACAAGTACTACTCACTAGCGACCCTCTTGTCTCAGCCTGCCCAGCCCTGGGATAGCAGGCGTGCACCACCTCACCTGGTTTTGGTGGCCAGAAAGGTGTGCCCAGAGTTCTGGGATGGCAAAGCACGCGGTACCAGGGATCCAACCCAGGTCCTTGAGAGGGCCCGGCAGGTGTCTAGACCACTGAGCTATTTCCCCAGCCAAAATTCCCAATTTTAAGTGATGGAAGACAGGCCATATTTTTGTAAAGTGGTATGGATGATACAAAATATATCTGTCATTTGGATTAGCCTGGAAAACAATGTGGACTCTAATCTCCTAGAAACTACCACAGACATCCCACGGCAGCCTACATACTCCTGCACCACACCTTTGCTGAATCCAGGGCATGCTTACTGCAACGAGTATACAATAAAAACAGATGCATTTAGTTCATTAACATTACAAAGGTTAGTGAAGACAGGAAGTGATTTAATATGCAACAAACATTTCACATTTAATAAGATTAATTCTTTTAGAATTGTGATGGTTGGAAAGCGAGTAGTAAACTCATATGCCAAACATGCCTTGCAAAGCTAATTTACTGACATTCTAAAACTTTTTAAATGTATTTTTACAGAGTCTACAGGGTCTCACTACACACATTGGACTCAAAATGATCCTCCTATTTTCAGCCTCCCAAGTGCTCAGATTACAGGCGCATGCCACCATGCCCAGGCTCAATCTCTGTTTCAGCACGCCTTGGGGACTGGACCAGCACTGCACCCTGGGAATCGAACCTTGGTCCCTGCACTCTGCCTAAGCAGGCAATTGAGTCCACTGAGCTACCTGGATAGCCCTCCTAAAATAATTTTATCCCTCCTTTTTATCTGAGGTACTTTTCTTTTTAGTATAAAGGCAGCACACACACATGGCAAAGTACTCAGAAAATGTGAGTAAAGATGAGTTTCATTCATGGTTCTACACAAAACCATCAAGTTTGGTAAAACTCTGATATTTAAACATTCAGAAAAGGTATATGTATATATAAATATAAATGTGAAAACTCAAATACACATATAAGAAGCGTACATACAAGTAGAATTAGAAATTTTGTAATTCTATAAATTATACATCATAAAAATATGAGATAGAGAGGGCTGGGGAGATGGCTCTATGGAATAAGCACCTCTCTGGCAAGTGGAAGGGCCTGAGTTCAATCCCCGGTTCCACAAAAAAAAAAATATATATATATATATATGAGATAGGTAGTTCCTAAATATAAACAAATTGGATCATAAAATCTATATAGCTCTCAAACCTCCTGTATTAGCTGGGTGTGTTTGTACACATCTGCAATCCTAGCACTGGGTAGGCTGAGGAGGCAAAATATTAGGAGTTCGAGGCCAGTCTCAGCTACATGGTGAGACTGTCTCAGAGAAACATTAATAAATAAATGACTTGCATTCATATGTTGTAAATCTTTCCACATCAATGGGTTGTATATGTATCATTTTATTTAACTTAATATTCTCATCTATACAGTATACTTGTTTTATGAAGTTCCTACTGATGCTAGATTATTTCCTATTTTGTGAGTCATTTCACAGGTTTTTTCTTTTTCATGAAGACCATCTGCATACAATTAATTACCCTTGTATGGAAGAAATCACTGTAGACATGGAATCACTGTGTGAAAGGTAAGCACATTATTACAGTTTTTAATATTTACTGACATCTTCAGAAATGTTACCCAATTACCCTTCCACTGGAGATCCCCAACTCTGTCATATGCTCTGTGTCACTTGCACTGAGTGTTATCAGGGTCTTTGGGGGCAATTTAATGAGTTTACAAATATTTGTTTCCTACCCCAATTTGATTTTACTCTTTTGCATGTTTATCAGAATAAGTCCAGTATCATGTGTACATTGGAAATTCTCCTTTCTCTGTTTTGCTGAAGACAAAGGTATTTTTCTCTATCTTTGCTTTATTTCAAGTTTTTTCCTTGTCCTTTAAGCTTAGCTAGAGGAACTCCATATGCAGGACGATTTTTTCAGAGCTTCTCAGTCACAAGTTATCCCCATCCCTGACTTCTCCGAGGGTGTTTTGCTTAGCTGTGCTTCTCCACTTCATAGTCTTTCTTTCCCCTCCCACAAGTTTCTCATCCATGAAGAGCCACTCACATATGTAGGCTCTGTGCTTTCCAGTAACTTGTCTATGTGGACCATGTCAATTCCAGGTATGTGTTGTCAAGGAAGGGAAAACTGGAGAATGTACATGGGCTGGTACACATCTTGGCTCTGAGAAGGCAAGGAGTCCCCTCTCCGCATAGCTATTGGCCATAACTAGTCACATGGCCTGACCCAGCTTCAAAGGAGCTCTGAGGAAGTGGATATCGGCTGCTCTTGGCTTCAGAGCTCCAGGAGCGAAAGTCTAATCCTTTGTGCTGTGGGCAGCAGTGAAAAGTAGTGAAAGTACTCATGAGAGATGTGACTTCTTAACAGTGTCCACCTATTTCTATTGCCATTGGCAGAATTTAGGCAGACACAGTGGCCACATCCCACACATGATGCACCTTGATTCCTGTTTCTTAGCCCATTTCCATCCTCTCTCCACCCCCTTTCTGCTCCCCATTTACAAAGTTCTGTTTCCGTTTTATGCTTTTCTCACTTCTTTTTGTTCCCCTTCCTTCCTTTCCATCTCCCTGCTCCCTACTCTCTTTTGAATAATGTCCTTCTATTTCACAATATCCATTGTACATTTTGGTTCTTATTTACACTTTCAGTTTCTCATGTCAAAGAGATAAAGTCATATTTACACACATGTGACCAATTTATTTCACTTATTTTTTTTGGTGACAAGTTTGTATTCCTTTTATGATAAAAGATCCATATTAGTTATGACTTTTTTCTTCATGAGAACTTGTGGGTTTAATGTTACTTTTTTATAAGACATTATGTCACTTTCAAATATGCAGTGTGTCCTCTGCAGAGTCTCTTAATGATCACATTGTTGATTCATGGTTTATAACATTCTAGTTCATATTATTTATAACTTTTTAAAAACCACATCCATTTTTCATAAAAGTGAGTATGGGGTTTACTGGTAAGCCTTCTACATGTATCACTTTGCTTGATTTTCATAATGAGTCTATGAAGTGCGAATTCTTACTATCCCACCAAACATATCTAATATCCTAGTAGTCAGTAGGGATTCCAGAGTACACAACCCCAAATTCTGAATCTCCAACCCTTTTGCTTTTAGGGGAAAGAATAAGGAGATAGTGTTCATATACAGTGAACTTTACAGATACTAGTCATACAATCAGATGTGTTTTGATATAATTACATTCATAATTATATTGTTAAAGTGCAACTGTAAGATATCCATATTTTGACACATATTCTTCTATCCTTAATCCAATTCAAATTATGTCATAGGAAACTGGTTCTCTAATTCTGTTGTTTGCTGCAATATTCATAAAAATGATCTACCGCATATGCTTTTCTGTTTTTTATTCTTGTTGCTCATGTTTTGAGTTCAAAACAAATTGTCTGTTTCAACAGCCTATTTGTTTTTATTGCTGATTCACTTTGGATACAAAACTGTTGATTTATCCATTTTCTTCCTGATAAAGACTCAGTGTTTTCAGGAGTTATTAGGTACAAAACAGCAACAAATGTTCTTGTGTTTTCATGTCTCTGGGTTAAATGCTTAGAACACAAGGTTGCCAAATCATAGGATGGGCCTGTATTTAACATGATAAGAAAACACCACAGAGGCATGTAGACCTTATGTATTATAAACATGAACAAGAGGAGGGAGTGCCAGGAGACGGATGGAGGGGAAGGGGGAGGACAAGGAAGAGGAGGAAAAGTGGAATTGAGGTGGATCGTGTACACGTCCCCACCCCACAAGGAACGCAAACACCACGGAGTATGAACACAAGCTATTGAAAAACTGATACTGCGTATTGTGCCCAAGGACATCTCATTGCTGTGCACTCCCAGCCGCCCTGAGAGAGCTCTGCCTGCTCCATGTGCTGGCTGATGTTGGGCAGTAACACTTTTTATTTCAGTCACACCTCTGCATATGGGGTGCTAAGCAATGTGTTTTGATCTCGTATTTCCCAGTCAATAAGTTCTTCAGGGATTTTTTTTTTTTTTTTTTTTTTTTTTTTTTTTTTTTTTTTTTTTTTTTTTTTTTTTTTT
>PVKA01023723.1:0-35218 GCA_004027165.1 Ctenomys sociabilis | reverse complement strand
GGGCGGGGGCGGGCGGGATCTGTTATTTCTATTTCAAATGCTCCAGGACTGACCTAAAGGCAGGATGAAGTGGCCAGATGTTCTGTGTTGCAGACTCAGTAGGGATGAGAGAACTTGATTGTGCAGGTTGTTCTGGGTTTGTTTGAGGCAAAACCAATACTGTTGCCCTTAGTGGTAATGGTTTTCCATCATCATACCATATGAATCATTCTTGGTTAGATTCTTTAACCTCATAAAACAGAGCCTCTCCATTTACACAGTGGATATCTTCATTGGGAAAATCAAGAGCTGCATAAGCAAATTCTCAGCTGGGGCACCAAGTCACCAGGATATGGTCTGCAGTTCTGCAGCACCTGACAGACTGTGTTCCATTCCAGAGCCCACAGACATGGATCCTAGGAAGGCGGGGTATTCAGTTCAGGACATCAGCTGTAAGCCCTTCTGCAGTGAAACCCCCACCACAGGCAATTGATAAAACTGTCAATGAATGAATGACCAAGTCACTGTTTCGACTTGTTATAACAACCAGCACAGATGCTGTCTGGAAAGAGGCCAGCAAGTTCAAGTGCTGGGAAGTGTACACAGAAAAGCAAACACGCTTTCAGATGCAGAGTTGGAAGCAGTCAAGTCCATAGCTGCAGAGAGAAGACAAGTTTCAGGAGTCTCCTCATTGTAGCTGCCCTCATCATTTCTCTACTACTTCATAGCTCCAATGTTCATAGGCTTGAGGATCAGTGACAGTTCTGTTCACCTTCTGGACAAGAGGTCCTTATCCCCTCTCATTCAATTTGACCCTCTGTTGTGGCTGTGAATGATAAAGAGAATACATTCAGGACTCTCCTCAAAACAGAAGGGCCAAGGAGGAGTCTTTGTGGAACCATCCGCAACTCATCTAGATTGGCGCCACACCTATGGCATCATAAGCGGTCACACGAATCATGGGGTCACAGAGTGTGCAGCAACAGTATCCCAGATCCTTCCATTGGTTCAGTGATGCAATGCTCCTAGGCGTTCACTCATCATAGCTGCTTCCAGGCACATATCTGTGGTTGTTATTTCTATTATTTTCTCTCCATGAACAAATGATAAAAATCGATGGCTTCTCAGCTATTTCTTAGGCCTATAACTTCAGTGTTTATAAGACAGAGGTGATCTGTGAATCTGTGAAGATTATTTTTACTTGATAAAAATTTTACTATAACTCTTCTTATGTCTTTTACTATATCTTTAAATGCAACAGACCAACAGGAATCTCAGCAATTAAGTGTACTAAATAGTAGTAATTTCCCAAAGACATAGCCTAACAAATTATAGACATGAATAAAAGATCACAAAGCAGTTACCACTGAGAGACTGACTTCACCAGGAGGCGAGGAGAGGCTCATGTTATACTTTTGCAGGGCAGCAGGGTTTCATCCTTCAACAGGGGTCATCATAGTCTTCTGTGTGTCCTTCCAATTCCAGCATCTACTCTGCCAAAAGCAGCACTTTTCTAGAATGTTAAGATCTGTCAAAAGCATCCCAGGAAGTTGGCTTCTTCCTTTTGATATTCCCAGAAATTGCCAATTCTCTGGGGAAGTCTGAGGCCATGGAGAGAAGTCCCTTTTACCTGATCCCCTGATGTCACTCATCTTCAGCTGGGATCAGTCCAGACCTCAGCCACTCACACTACACAGAAATGATTTCATGAATCAATGATTGATCTAATTCTTCACCCACCAAGCAAACTCCTCCTTCCCCAGTCTCCCCACTCATTGGAATCCCTGCCTGACACAAGATGTGGGGGAGGGAGCTCAGGCCTCTTTTAGGCCCCTCGGAGGCTGTGAGTCCCATGGCATTGGGGAAATGAAGCCATTGCTTTATTTCAGAAAAGAATGTTGATTTGTAACATTTGGAAAACGCATCTTTTTCTGGGCCAGAGCCTCAGTATCTGTAGGCTACCTGCAAAAGGCATACAACAAAGACATGTCTTCATCCTGCAACATGGACACAAAACAGATAGACACCATTTTCTTCCTTCTCAGATGGCAGTGATCAACCTAAATGTGAATATTCCTTTTCCTTCTTTGTGCTGATTTCAGCTCACAGATAGACCAGTTAGGCTCAGCCTGTGAATGAATATAGGGATGAAGACTCAATCATGGCAACAACTAGGGGGGAAGCTTTCCAGAATGAAAGCCCCCCTCACTCAGCCTAATGAGCATCTGGTCCTGTACTCTTTTTACTCCCTTATTTGAGGGGTGTGTGTGTGTGTGTGTGTGTGTGTGTGTGTGTGTGTGTGTGTGTTCTGCCTAGACTGGAAGGAAGAGATTGCTTATAGAACTCTCTTCCCTCCACCCCCACCCAGAGCTCTGCAAACAAGGAAAGACACACACTAGTAACCTAAATCACATTGAACAAAGGAATGAATGAAATAAAATACTTCTGGCTCTGTTCCCAACTCTGGAAAAATAACTTGGAGCATATGTCTTCCCAGCACACTTGCTGAAATGTCTCCATGAGATTCAGATGCTTGCTGCTGAGCCCACAGCCCCTCGTGCCTCTCCCTCTGCACAGAGCAGGGAGAAGCCAGGTGTCCTTAACAGTCTCCTGTGCCAGGAAGCAAAGGGGGCAGTTTCTGCAGATGTGCCTGCTGACCCTGAGAGAAGCAGAGAACACACTGAATAAATGAATTTTGAAAAGCATCCCACAAATGCAAAATTGCTGTCATTCCACCCGTGCACAGCCTCACCACCACAATGCCCTGCTTCTGGAACATGCCACGTAGCATATCTGTAATTATTGCAGACCACAGATACACATGCACATACGTAATGGTGGGGAAAATGGGGAGTATTGATGCGAGTGTCATCCCAGCCCAGTCTCTGAGTAACAGAGGCTGGGACATCCCCACTAAACCAAGACTTTTGTTGCCCCCACCCCACCAATCTACATACATTTTAATTGTAATGGTGAAGGCATCTGGACTCAACTATGATGAACTACAAATCACAGTGCCACCTTCTCTAGGGGACCCTGATCCCAGCTCCTCAAAAATCATGCATTCAGTAGATTCAGAGTGGTCTGGTATGAGACAAAGCAAGACATTTGTAGCTGGCACTATTGACGTTTGGAGCTGCCTTAGTCACTGTTAACAATGAGCCTGTCAAGCCAACCTACTATTGAGTTTATGTCAAATGACTGCTTAGGAGTGAGATTGAAAGAGTGATGGGGAAGGTGGATATGAAGTACAGTAGATAGTCAGGGGTTCTGTACCTGGAAAGACACTAAACTTGCAGCAGCAGCAACACAATGCCATCAAGTTAATGATTTTTGCATAAAAAGAGGAATATTTCTTAGGTAATACACACCAACGAACAAGGATCTTGAAGCAAATTCGTTATGAATATCTCAGAAAGAGTAGAAGTGCCCAAAAGAAGAACCTAAATGCAAAAGCTAATGAAGAAGATGTCAGGAGATCAGAAGACTGAATATGTAATGCCTGGAGCTTATGAAAAAACACAACAGAAAGGAAGCCAGCATTCCAGTAACTGCAGCCCATGCAAAGCTGCCCAGAGTTGGTGCAGTTGCAAGAATTGCCGTCACTCAAACAACACCCATGCAGAAAGGGGCATAGAGTGGGTTCATGACCATCTCAGGGCACCACCTTCCAGACATACGTGAATGGTGTCTGAGAAATAAGTGTAATGCCATGCACGCTGCAACACATCTACAATCCTAGCATTTAGGAGACTAAGGCAAGAGGCAGATCCCAGTGAACTTGAGGCCCGCCTAGGCTACATAGTCCGTTGAACTGCAAAGTGAGACCCTTGTCAAGGGAGAAGTAATCATTAACATGTGTTGAAAGTAAGAATTCTATTCTTGATCTCTGAGTGCCATTGGTTCCCTTCCACAACTGGAACCATCAGGGCCTAAAGAACCTGAGAACCCCTTAAAAGGTCACTGGTGCTGAGGGGGTGAACTATGGACTCAGAGTGTGCAGAGCTTCAGGCTGGTGAGCACTGTTTAATGAAGTGCAGTGGATATTGCCACTAAAAGACACTTGTCTTGGGCACCCAGGGCCTGAATTCTTGTGTCCACCAGAAAAACTGGCATGAAAAGCCCCCCCCCCCACTGCCTTCTAATGTTAGTTCTGGATATCTGTTCCTAGACAGTTATTTCTATTGCTCCCTCATTCCAACCACAGCAAAATGAGGAACCCCTCATTTCTGTCCCAGAAAGAGGGCAAGGGGTTCCTCAGACACAGACTGCTTGAAATCCTGCACCATCCCACAAAGCACACATGACACATTTGAACCCCACTGGTAAGCATAAATGAGTCATGTGCTGTACCCCACTGAACAAGGTTGACTAATGCGTGTCAGGTTCAGATTTGGTGGACAGAGGAAGGGCTCAGTGAGCATGGAAGCACATTCAGTAATCTGTAGAAACATAGCCTGTAGAAGCCACATATGACCTGAAGAGGGGAACAGCCCACAGAAGTAAAGAGGAGACAGAGAAGGTCCTGGGACCCACAGAAACTTCAGAGCAAATAGGAGGTCTGTACTCATGAAACTGAAATAGTCCGGTGCCACCTGCAATAGCTACCTGCTGTGTTCTTTGTCCAGATGTACATTAGAGCCACTGAAGTTACAGTCAACTTTGCTCCACTCTAAGATGTCTCAGTTCCACTGAAATTTGGTGAGTGCAAGTAATCACATCATTTAAAAGCTGTCTGGGTATTTTTGATGTGCAGCCTCAGTTGAGTCATTTAGTCCAACTCTAGAACCTCTAAGACCTTAGACAAGAGGGAGATCTCTGAAAGCAGTAGGAATAAATAAAGGCTTCCCAAAAGGACAGGTAAAGAAGGAAAAGAGAACCTGGTCTGCAGGGAAATAATGGAAAAACATCAAGAATGTGCCTGCTTATGGAGGCCTGGACACCAAGCACAAGAACACCCACTTGATCTGGTGGACAGTAGGAAGAGTGAGTCCCCAGAGTGGGTAGGTGCACCTGCATAGACACATTTCCATTCACAGGGCGCAGATCCTTTCAACAACAATGTGGGGTAGGCAACCAGAAAAATATAAACATCCATTTTGCAACAAGGAAATGTAGACTCGGAATTTGAGTGACTGGGTAAGAATGGTGTTTTCAAAACATCAGCCCAGTGATAGCACGCAGTGTGAATTACAGTGTGGGAGAGAGATTTCCAGGAGGTCCCTTAAAGACTGATACCTTCCTGCAAATGGGAGGTAATATCAGTTCATGCCATGGCAAAGGCCTTGGAAAACACAGCAGAGAGAGGAGCTAAGAGCCACCTTCCTGCTATGAATCCCTCTATTTGCGTTTGGTGCCTGAGCACCAATGTTTAACACAGTAGGTTAAAGATGGAGCAGTTCTGTTTGCATTAAGATCTGAGGAGGCTGCAGAACAGAGAGGATGGATACACTGAGCAGACAGGCCTGGTCTTCCAGCAAGGGGAGCCCTCCTATACACACTGATTTTAAGGATAGAGGAAGATTATTGTCCTCATCTCCCACCACTCATTTTACTAGGAATTTGAGACAAATAATGATATGCTCAGATTTCATTACCAGCCAGTCCAGGAAGAGCAGGAGTTCTCCCAAAACTCTGACCTGAAACCATTTCTTCTATGCCCACTTCAGTGCTGTCCGGAGGGCTTGGATTAAGCTGTCTAATGCTAGGGCTTCCAACTCACGGGTCCATTCAGTTAGCAAAACTGAACCCGACACCTCCAACTTGACTACAAGGGGGATGCGTCTGGAAGTCACTCACATGCTTAAATTTGTTACTTATTCAGAACTTAGGAAGACAAGGAGTCCTAGTCATAGGTTCTTCCCAAGAGACCCCAAGATGTAATGGCTTTGGAGCAGAACACAAATGGATTTTTTGTCACTCTTGACATTGGTTGCCCTGCAGATGGATTTTCCTTCTGTAGCCACAGAAGGGGATTGCTGATGATCTTCCAAAGCTCAGCAGATGAGCCAGCCCAACCTTGCAACCCATAGGTGAAGCTGCTATGGGTTCCACTCTGGGAAAAACCTTCATGGCCCCAGAGTGGCACTAGAGTCCACACAGTTTGAGCATCTTGTTTAGTTATAGATGGTTGCGGCCACCAAATGCCTTTTTCCAGGCAGTCCAATAAATAATTGGCAAGCTCTGTCCCATGGCATTTATATCTCTGAGAAAGCACAGAAACCAAGAAAAATATTTTAATATTCTTTACCCTGTTAAACAGCCTAACAAGCCGGCTGATTATACCGTTGTACCTTTACAAGGCAAAAATGGCATAAAGGCTTGATTTTGTTTTTAGGAGAGATGATTTTATTATTCAAGTTCCTGCAATAAGGCTTAAACTCTATGCCTTTGAGGAGGAACCAAGGGCTGATATTCATTCTCTTGTCCACAGGTCAGGAGATTTAATGATTAAGCTTTTCACAATATCTTGGACTAAGTTAACCTTTGTCATCCAGAGGCAGCAGCTAAACTACCTGCTGGTACCAGAAAACCTGTCCTCCTCACACTGGGTCAGAAGTTCATAGATCAATACAGCTTCCATTTACCCACGACTCTCAGGTCACTTTCTGCCCTAAGAAGAAGAAGTGGAATAGGTGCACACATTCAGCCCAACATGCAGTTAGGTGATACCACGGGTAAAGAAGTCAGAAATCCACACTTTTTGGCTATTAGGACTCTAAAACAATTTTTACTTTCAACATTTGTTTTGCCAACTTGCTCTCAATTACCCCCGGCTCATTTCCAAGCCCTCTCCCCCTTATCATCCCACCCCAAGGATAACTTGGCTGTGATCCACACTGATGCCAGTTAGCTGGTTTTCTGTCCTTCTTCCTTTCCTGTGCCTTTCTTCCCACTCAGAAGATTTACCTTGTGGTAGGAATTACTCCCCACTGGATGTGTGTTACAGAAGGGATGGCCTCAGAACGTAAGTGGCCTCTCCCTGGGATGGGGACCTTGCTCCAATGCTCAGTTCTAGGGACAAAGAGGAGGCTAGGTCCTGCTTCCCACTTTCCTACAGAGTGGGCTCCTGGGGGGAGGGGGCACCAGAAAAGGACAGAGGGAGCTGTTATCAATTCTTGGGTTCAGGGAATGTTGCCAACACTGTTGTATGTAACTTTCCTCCCTTTGTCTCTTTCTTTCCAAACAGATATAATCAATGTCAGCACATCTTGCCTCCTCCAGGAAGCCTTCCCTCACTATCCTTACTAGAAGCAATCACTCCCTTGAAAAATAATTCAATCCAGCCAAGAGCATCTACCCCTCAAGACAAGGCCAGTATTGGCACCAGTATTGATACAAGATAATACCAAATTTTCTTGTTTAAAGATTTTCTTCAGACATAAACAATAAAAGTAAAAGACATACAATTTTTAAATAAAGAACAACAGCAGCATAAAGTCCAAATTATGGTGCTTTTAAGTGAAAATGGGGCACTAGAAATGACCAAGAGTTATGGAAGGATATCAGAGTTCACATAGTTTTAACTCAATATGTAAGTTCTAAAACAATCCATCTCTAGCAAGCCCCCTGAACAGGTCTTATGAGCAACCTTACAGGGGCAGAGAATACATTTCTTCTCCCCAACTTATTTTTGGAATACCCCTGAAAGTCAAAAATAATTCCTGGGCTGGGGAGACAGTTTGGTGGTCTGAGCACCTACCTGACAAATGCAAGGAGTGGGATTTGATCTCAGTACCACATGCTATGCCTGCCCCAGAACCAGGCATGATGGTACACACATGCAATCTCAGCACTGGGAAGGCTGAGACAGGAGGATCACTACAAGTGCAGGTTGCATTGTGAGACTTTGTACCAAATAAATAAATAATTTTTTTTATTTTAAATAAAAATAATTCCTTAGCTTGACGTGCAATTTATTTCTTTACATGACATGTGAAAAGATACTATTAACGTGAACTTTTCCATTTATTATTCCATATCATCTATCTGTGGACAACCTCAGTATACTGAGTATCAGATTCTACCTATCATCCTGTATTCATCTCTCTATCTATCCATCTGTCTATCTCTAAAAATCCAGCTGAACAGAATTTCAGCAAGGCAAGTAAATACTATTCATTCATTCATTCATTCATTCAATTTTTTGCCTCTGCCCTAATGTGAAAAGCAGTCTAAGAGAAAGTAATAAACATATACAGAAGATGAGGCACTCACATTTGCTTTGAATAAAATAAAGTCTATCAAGGCTTGGGATGAGGGGCTGAGGAGGTGGCAGGTGAGCAGTGGCCTAAATTAAGCGGGGAACTAACACACATTAATATGTGTGCAGAAAAGCACCTGAGGGAAGGGACACCTCCTCCAGGAGAAAGGCAGGGAGAGGGGTTTCTTGGTGCATTAAGTGAACAAAACCAAGGTCATGGCAGTTGGATAACAGTGAGCAAAGGAAGAGAGGAAGAAAGGAGGTCGGAATGAGAGAGCTTGATGGAGGGCAGCCTATGAATGACGGTGAGCAAGTTGGCCATGTTCTTGGCAGGATAAGACGCTGAAGGGCTTTGAGGAAAGCCAGGGTCTGATGTTCGTTTTTTCACTGCTCACGCTGGCTGCTGTGCAGAACAGAACAGATTGAGCGGGTCCAGTAGTGGAGGCTGAGAGTCCCAGCAAGAGTCCCTCTTGCGGCTTCCTGCTGCTTCCTATGTGTTGTCTTCGCGGCTCAGTGGCAATCTGTTCCAGGGCAGATTGCTCTGGTCTATCTGCAAAGCCCACCACTGAGCTCAAGGAACCTTCTAAAGCCTAAAACAACTCCTGTGTTCCTCCTACTGTGTTTTCCCTTCCTTTGTACCCAACCAAATATACCCAGCCCCACCACTTTGCTGGCACCCTGCCTTTCCCCAAACACTCAGTCTGCCTGCTCCGTGGTCAAATCCTGTTCAGATGGTGCTAGCAGACTAGTTAAATAGTCTTGTACAATGGTTCTCACTAAAATGTAAGTGGCAGGTGCAAGCTCAACGCCTATCTGGGAATATTTCTTCCAAGCCTTTTCCAAAAGAATAGACCTCTAGCAATATCGCAAAAACCACAACAGACTGTGCACAAACTATTGGCAAGATATTAGGCCCTTCAGAAAATTACAGGAGAAAAAATGAGACTACACATTTCAACTCTGCCATTATTTCAAATTCTTCCAGTGCCTGGGATGGCAAAGCCCTAAGAGACTGTGCCTCATTAGAGGTGAGTGAACTGACATCCTATATTAGAAAACTTAGATTATCTTAAAGTGTAGATTGTAAACTAGTTTGGGAATAGGTGGAATGGTATTGATAATTTTCATTACTACTCTAGGAGCCTTTTCCCCATCTGTTCCAACCTCTTTCTATTTGTGGAATCCATATCCTATAACTCAGAATTCAGATGGCTTCTAGGGTCAGGTCCCTGAGGCCTAATGATCCACAGTTTGAATCCTACCCAGTGGATCTATCCTGGAAAAGAGGGGGCCTGGAGTAGAAAAGCAGCACTAGTACTGAGCACTGATCAGTAATACCAGTCACTGACGAGGTTGTCCACATTGTGTTACCTGGAGATATTTAAAACACACACACACACATACGCACACACACACACACACACACACTTATCCACAAAAGCCGCCCAAAGAAGGGATTCTTCTTTACTTGCTCAGGGACTGTTTGGGTGCTGGCTTATCAGAGGACCCCGTTACCTCCCAGAATCTGGTCCTCCAGAGCACTCAGAAGGAGAAAGCAGGGAGGCTCCTGTAGGCTGCAGCCTAAAGAATGGCGGGACCAATGAAGCCACACATTAGATATTTCTGTGATTCCATAAGCAGAAAACAAACTACTTGATGAATGACAGGCGCTGCACAGATGCCACCTATTAAATAATTAAAATAAAGTAGAAATTAAAAATAAACAGTGGAAAATGATTTGAAACACAGAGAATCAAAGGAAGCAGAAAGAGTAACTTGGGAATGATGAAGTGAGTAAAATTAGATTTGAGTCATTTCTAAATTCAATTGTATCTGGATTAACAGGCTGTCTTTCTCCCATCGTAGGTATGAAATAAACAATATCTGAAGCAGAAGCAAATGCAATCCTAACGCAGAAGCTACCCTGTCAGTTCAGATGGGCAGGTAAGTGCCAAGAATTTGCTGATAAAGACTAGATAGACAGGTAGAAAGTGACGTATAACAGAAGGGAAATAAATGAAAATAGAATGTGCAGTTATCAGTCTACACTGCATAACAATCATACAACCTCAGTAACCCAAACAAATATTGATATCCTTCATATTTGTAGACCAGTTATGAATGTGTAGGCCTCTATTCAGAACAGTTAGGTGGCCTTATGTCAAGCCGCATGGCAAAACATGCCTGGCATATGTCACCTGAAGGTTGAGCTCTGGTTTATTTAATATAAATCTGGGACCAAAGCTAAAATGGCAGACACAATCCACAGGAAACTTGTTTCATGTTAATGGCAGAGACTTCAAGAAAGTGGATGGAAACACACTGTCTCTCCACCACTACTCTACCTGTACTTCCCCAGCAAGGCCACTATCAAGGAGATGGGAAAATGTATTCCCCACACTCTGCCATCGGGTGCCAGGGCATCACCTGAGCAAGACATAGATCTGTCATTCTGGTGTGGGTAAACTGTAAAACCGCAAGCAATGACCCTGCCTTCCACAGGTTTTACAGCACTTTCTAAGAAAATTGCTACTGGGATCCTTCAAAAAATTGTCTAGACTACAGTACACCAACAATGGCCTTATATCACGGGCATCCTACCACTAGACTTTGTATGTCCTGCAAACTCAAAATGGTTTTTATACTTTTAAATCACAGAGCGGTGGAGTCAAGACAAGAACAAAATTTTGTAACATATGGAATTATCTGAAATTTCAATACCAGTGTCTATAATTGCAATTGTACTAAAACATAACCAGAGTCATTAGTTTTCTATTATCTATGCTATTTTTGCACTACAATGATTACAGTATTTTTATGACTTCCCAAGCCCAATATATTACCTATATGACTTTTTAAAACAGTGTTTGTTGATATTTGGTCTAAACCACTGCTGTCCAATAGTCAAACAATATGCAACACATATGTAATTTAAAATCAAAATAGGTACATTTAAAAGTTCAAATGAAACAATAGAAATGATTCCTACAAAATAACAATTCAGCCGGGCGTGGTGGCACACCCTGTAATCCCAACACTCGGGAGGCTGAGGCAAGAGGATTGTTGTGAGTTCGACACCAGCCTGAACTACAAAGTGAGCTTAAGGCCAGCCTGAACTGCATAGTGAGACCCTGTCTCAAAAAGACAAAATAAATAAATAAATAAAATAAAATAACAATTCATCGAAATGTAACCAAAGTAGTTACATTTTAAAAAAAGCATCAATGAAAATTTTTCATTCTTTTTTCACGTAAATCTTTAAACTCTGTGGTATATTTTATACTTCTAGCGTATCTCACTTCAGACTAATCACATTTTAAGTGCTCAATAGCCATATGTGACTAGTGAGACCATATTGGAAAATACAAATGTAGGACATATTTATCCTCTCTTTGAGAAACCTAATCCTGGATTTATTTTTTTTCAAATTCCTTCTGAAGCTAACTTATTTCAAATTATCTCTCAGTTTGAATGATTAATATATATATCCGCATCCAACATTATGTTTTCTTATGCCATGAGAAGAGCTCTACCAAGAGCAGATGCTGAAAAATATTTGTTGAATAAATAAATGCATGGATGAGTTGTGCCCTTGTTCATGCCATGCTTCTGGAGTTATTCTTCCATGCTTCTCTGTAATTGATGCCTGTCCCACTTGGCTAAAGAGTCTGCTCCTTAAGTGCAATGACCAAGCATCTCCTGTTGGGCCACTCCTCCTGCAGACAAAATAAACACTGAGAAATACTTTCATAACTGCAGGAAGTTTTTGAGAAATAAGAAGAAACATGAGAGAATACCATGAGGGAAAGAAAAGAATAACAGGGGGTGAGTTCCCACTTTTGCATGTTTTTTTTACCTAAAGACAGGCTTCTGTCAAACACAAAATGGTGAAGCTAAAACTTCATAGAAGTGTCACAGTCTAACTAGCTTAGGAACCAGAGGACAACCTTCAGGGCACCCATATCAGCTAGAAAGACGACTGAGGGGTGATGTAGTAGGAAATGAATCAAGAATGAGGAGCCCTATATTCTGCATATAAAATCTCCTCAGACCACCGGTTGTGCCTGTGTAGGACAAACCTGCCTAAATCCAATAGAGGCCAAAAGCAGAGAATTCTGATTCTGCCTGAAATATTGGAGATGGAGTTTAGAATGTTAGTCTAGCAAGTTAAACTTCTTACTCTGAAAAATACATACATATTTAAAAAGGAACTTTCCTAATAAATATAAAAGAATCGTGCCTGGCGTGGTGGTGCATACCTGTAATCCCAGCACTCAGGAGGCTGAGGCAGGAGGATTGTTGTGAGTTCGAGACCAGCCTGAGCTACAAAGTGAGCTCAAGGCCAGCCTGAACTGCATAGTGAGACCCTGTCTCAAAAAGACCAAATAAATAAATAAATAAATAAATAAATAAATAAATAAATAAATAAATAAAAAGAATCATCTACCCCAAGTTGTGTAGAACATCCTGGATGCAATTTGAAATGACTAGACATGTTTAACAGCAGCAAAATAGAGTCTAAACCCTAAAATAACACAGAGGTTGTAGTTGAGGAGAAAAATTATTTTGAATCAGCTATTACAAATGTTTTAAAAATGTTTGAGGACATAAAATAAAATCTTCAACAAGTAAATAAAAACATAGAAACTCTGCACAGAGAAAAGGAAATCCTTAAAAAAATCAAAAGGAATCAAAAATTAAAATCATCTGAAATAAATAGATGCTTCTTGACTTAGAATAAGGTTTTGTGCTAATAAACCTATTGGAAACATGAGCTGAAAATACGTGCAACACACAGCCACCCAACCTCTCAATGTGCAGCACAGCGCAGGGCAGTGCTGGACTCCCCTTGTGATCTCATGGCTGACCGAGCTGTGCTACTTGCTGCTGCTGCTGCTGCCCAGCATTACTAGAGAGAACGGGACCACCTGTCACCAGCCTGGGCAAAGAGCAAAAAGGACAGTGTGAAGTCCTGTTGCTACTGAATCACTGCATATGCTTCTCACTCTCTCATAAATTCAAAAAAATCACAAGTGTAATGGTAACTTAGGGACTGTCTGCAGGTACTGTGTGGAGATAACAGAAGGACCTTCGGAGAAAACCCTACAAAACCTACCAGAAAAACTCACTAAAATGATCTGCTCCAATACCTTTCAAAATCAAGTGCATTTTGTAATAAGTAATCAGAGATCTAAAATGTTTCAGATAAATACAATTTATAATAGCCACAAAAACTACAAAAGGCTAAGAGAAAAATCTGATAGAATACATGCCTTCTGCAATAATGTGCATCCTTGCCCAAACCCCAAGACTGTGCATGGCTTTACATCACACTGACAGGCACAGGGGCAAATGGGGTTGATTATCATGAAATTCTGAGACAAAATAATGTTTTCCTTTCTGTAAGTTGATTATCTCAGGTATTTTACTGTAGTCATGGAAAGTTCACTAATACACATCGTAATAAATCTTGAAATCTTTCAGGAAGCAATTGGGCCCCCTTCTTTTGGAGCTTTGGTGAAGCAGCACCTTCTTTCAGACAGCAAATAACACAGCAAAGCTGCTGCCTCAAGACACTCAGGAAGCAGAAACAACAAGAAGAAAACAGCAGAATCCCCACATCCTGGAAACAGCCCCAGTTACCTAAAATCTCCTGCTAGGCCCCATCTTTTAAAGGCATTTATGAGCTTCCACCAGCTGAGGTTGAAGCTTTTTTACCTTCATTTCTGGACAGGGTGTACAGGTCTCACTACACAGATCGGACTCAGACTCAGAACTCAGGTTCTCCTGTTTTCAGTCTCCCAAATGCTGAGATTACAGGCATGTATGACCCCACCTGGCCTCACTCACTGTCTCAGCACGCCCAGAAGGTGGGCCGGCACAGGCCAGGGATCGAAGCCCGGCCCCTGCACTCTGCCTAAGCAGGTGCTTTAGTCCGCTGAGCTATGAGTCTGGCCCTTGAGGTTGAAGCTTTTAATTCACAGGGTTTTGGGGTAATTACAGACCCCATACCACAGCAAAGGCTACAATAATCAGGACAGTATGGTCTAAGCAGCAAAACAAACAGGCAAATTGAACAGGATGAAAATCCAAAAATAGATCTACGTATAGATTTCCAATTGATTTCTGACAAAAATTTTAAAGTAACTCATTGAAGAAAGAATAATATTTCCAACAAATAGTACTGGAAAATTAGACATCCATATGCACTAATTAATTCATCTAAATCCATACATCACATAGGTTAAAATCATATGGATCGTATCATGTATTAAAAGTGGGACATAGCAATAAGTTTAAAATCTAAAATTATAATAGTTCTAAGAAAAATTAAGAGGAAATACCTAGGATTATCTTCTGGCTCCTTCTTCTAGCCAGCTCCATGTTTTGCACAGTTGAACCAAAGCAGAGGTGCTTGGTTCAATAGGGACACAGAAGGATGTGCACGGTGCTGGACCCAGGACAAGTTTGTAGAAGAAAATGGCCAGTACGGAAAAGCCTATGGCTCACTCTCAGGGTCTGGAGATGAGCATATGTGAGGTTACTATGGATGAAAGAAGCCCTGAGCACCACTACCTGCCCCATTATGGTCTCACTTGTGTCTTCCACTTACCTTGGACATGAGCCTGAGCGTGGCTTGACATCAGACTGACAGCTCCAGGGGCACACATGGCATCTCGAGCTGTGGGTGCAAAGTCAGGTGAGGGCTCTGAAGTCATCCAACCAGCTCTACTTTTGAGCAAAGTGAAGCTTCACCTCTACAAGTGAATCCTTCACCTATACAAATGAGCTCCTCAGCAAATTCCAAAAGGGACCCTAAGCTTTACAACATGTCTGGAAATTGTCAGTCATTTCTTAAAAAGTACCTGTCTTTAGACAGGATCCTGGCTTTCTCAGAAGCCCTGTGGGCAGTTTTTAAAATTATAGTTGCCTAACTCTCTCCTATAGTAATTCTTCAGACTGCCTAGATAAAGGATGAGTTCTTCAAAACCATGAATTCACAGCTCCACACCAGACAGACTAAATCAGTATTTCCTAGGGAGAGGTGTGGGAACTGCAGGTCTTTCTTTAAAATTCCCAAACACTCTGTACAGTGCAGTGAAAGCATTGGAGTATCCTGCTCTCTAACGAAATCTCCATCTGCTACCTGTCTGTCTCCCCCTTTTCCCACCCCCCGAAGCTACCCCAGGATCCAGGGGTCCTCCTGAGGGCTCCTGCTCAGTATTTGAAGAGTAAAATCCATCATCTTCCCCTAAGTTGCTTCTTTTAAAGACTAAAAGGAACACACAAGAGGGAAAAAAAAGTGATTTGCCTGCTAGGAGCCTCCAGAAATTAGTCTCAAAATAGTATTTGCTTCAGGGACTTCTTTGTTATTATTCAGAAACAAAGTGTTGAAAATATAGGGCAAATTCAAACTGATTAGTTTCACCCATGTAGCCATGTACTGGAAATGCAGAAGGGTGTCTTTCTGGAAGAATCAGTTTTGATTTGGCAAGTGATCTTGCAGAAAATCAAAGACAGAGTGGTTCTGGGGATCCATGACTTGCCCCCAACTGAGGCTCTCCTTTGCTGGCCTCTGGCTCTACTTGGTGGGGAAAGGGTTCTATCCTTCAACAGGCAGCCTCCCTGCAGAACTACTGTGGCAAGACACCCACCTTCATTAGGGCTGGGCTATGGATCTGGGAGAGAAGATCACCGAGAGATTGGAGTAGAAAACTAAGGAGAGTCCCCTTGGTATGAATCCTATCTATCGGTAAGAGACCTGACCTGTGAGAACTAACTAATAAGGGAAGGGAACTCTTGAAAAGTGTGTTCACCTGGGAGGCAGTAGCAGAAATCATAATGATACTGTGTGCAAAGCAGGCCTTGTGCCTTATGCTGGGTTCATCTTTCCATTGGTCAAAGACTGATCCAATCATTGCAAGTGCACCAAGATACACGGGTTTCCCCAGTGGACCTTCCTCTGTGTGCTAACATGTTCTTAGAACAAGGTTGATGGTTAGCAGGGGCTTAATATCAAGTGTTGGGAGAAATGAATAAGGGTGTCAAAGTAAACCATCAAACATAAATCATATCCATTTATTCTTAGTTAAGGTAATAAAGATCTCTGGGCCTCAAAATTGTACTACTAAACAAAAAAAAAAAGGAAGGGGACAAGTTAAAAAATTCTGATGCAGACAAATCATCTTAAACTCAATTTTCTTTCTCATGCTTTATCTCAGCTTACCTCAGAAAGCCCTGACTGTTGGACAAGATAAATACTATAGTCCCATTCTTACAGCTAGAAACTTTGGGGTTTGACATGTATTTCAGTGTAAAAACCCATGCCAGTGAGATTCAGACTCTAGTTTCTCTGAAGCCTCTTTCCGAAGTATGAGGCCAAAGACATTATGTAGGTGGGCATAGCAAGACTCAACAGCTTCACAGCTCCAAGCTCCAGCTGCCTGTTCTAATAGCACTACCTTTCCCATGGTGAGCATGACAACTACCAGGGTCATAACCAAAATGGAGGATCAATACAAAGGGGACAGTCTCACCCCAGACTTCTAGATTCATGTGCCTCACATTGAGATTCAGACATACAAGGGCCTCTCTCTTTCTTCTGAAGTCAAGGGCAAGCAACACAGGAGTGCATATTGAAGAAAGAGCATTTCTTCCGTTATGGGGAAGGAACAAAGGTCATTGAACCCCAGCAAAATTTGACATGAAGACTGGATGGAGAAGGAAGGGTACCAGCATAGGAAACCAGGAAAAGAGAGGCATAAAACCATCAAGGAAGAAACTCAGTCCCTTCACATTTCACCCAACTCAGGGGAAAACTGAAGCTGGAAGCATGTTACCGCTTCTTGTCACCATGCACCCACTGCTATGGCTGCTAATTTTACCTATCTGATCCCTGCAGCTTCAAGGTACAAAATCTCAGATGTAAGCCAAGAGACAGAGGTCAGAGAAGAAGAAGGATGGAGGCATGGGGCCTAGAAGAAGGAACAAAGGAGCTGGGAAACAATGCCAAAGCAGACCTGGCCTGGGGCTCGGCAGGAGGCAGCAGACAGGCTCACAGGGCTCTTGCTTGCCAACATGGTGGCACTGTGCAAATTTGAAAAGAAAAAAAAATCAGGCCTTGTTTCTCAAGACCCTTTATGGCCATCTGCTGGAAATTCTTATAATGGTGACATAAACTTAGGATGACTGTGACCATGACAGTGACTATTTCATGTCTCCCTGGGTTGGCACCTCACACAAACAAGAGTGGAGTCCTGCCCCTTGGGGTCCAGGGCAGCATCAATCAGGCACAGATTCATCATTAGTTGGGGCAAAAGCACCCAGTGAGATTCAGACTCTCTAGTCCTTGAGCAGATGTTAGAAGCTCAGCACACAACAATGGAGAGGAAAGGGTCTTGGGACAGTGGCCTGCAACCTGGAATTCTGAAGTCTTCATCTCTGCCCACCCTGATGCTTACCACCCCCAGTTCCAGCCTGGCCTGCTGCTGCAGACACATGGTCCTGGCTCATGCTGAGCTTCGCAGCAGAGCAGAGGTGGGTGGACAGCACATACTTCATCTGGATAGAAGATCTGGTGTTCATCTGACCCAGCCCTTTAGTTTGACAATGATCATAGTGCACTGAGGCATAGAACCTTGTATTCCCACCAGTAAGGAGCCAGGATAACCTCAGAACTCTTAGCTCCCAATCAAGGCTCATCTCTGCAAACTGCAGTGGGGCTGTGGGGCACCTTCACTCTAGGCAGGCTGGCAGGTATGTTTCAAGGTCACAGGAGCTAGGAGCAGAACCCTACTCCCATGGGCAGCTACACACACACACACACACACACACACACAACCACATGTAACACATGTACTTGACAGTCCATACATACGTATAAAATACACACAAACAGAAAGTGAGAAGCCAGGGCCAAACAGCAAATAAGCACCCACAAATACCAGTTAAAATAGTAACAGCTCCTGTTTATCGGGTTTCTTCACTGTGCAGTCTCTGTACTGGGTAATTTGTATTCATTATCTCATTACCCTCCCAACAAGCACGCTTGTTAGCCTCACTTCACAGACAGGAAACAGGGGATTGAAGAGATAAGTAATACACCAACAGTCACACCCCTGCCGCACAGCCTGCTTCCAGGGTCCATGTTCTCTCAGTCGTACTGCAATGTCTCCTGAATGGATATTTTGGCATGATGACACCAGATCACAATAATATTGATAATGACAAGTTAGAAACAATGGTGAGGAGGAGGATGGCGGACATGGATGGGGAGGTGGTAATTGACTTTTTAAGGTATTATTCTGAGCCACTCACTCAATATTCTAAAGCCTCAGAAGCTAAATCACCTATCTCATCCTCACCACAGCATCAAGAATTAAGTTTTATTTTATGGAGAAGAAAGCAGTCACCTGAGAAACTAGGTTAGTCTCCCAAGGTCCACATCTGGTCAGTGGAAAGCAAATACCTGCCTGGATGGGACCTCCAACCTAATCCCTCGAATGCATCCACATCAAGAAGCCTGGGCTCTAGATTCTGCCCCGACCCCTTCCGTCCTTCTGTGAGTTGGGGAGGAGGGTGACAGACAGAGGAATTGGCCTCCACAGGCCTCTGTCCTGGGCCCCTGCTCACCTTGCTGAGCCTGCAGCAATGATTGGCCAGCCAAGAGGCAGAAGCACAAGTATTCTTGGAGAAGAGCAGGGAAGACTGACAGCCCAGGGGATTCAGTGTCTCCAGGGAGGGAAGGCGCATTGGCGCTGCCTGCACAGCACCGGAGAGCGTTGGCTCCCGGAGCACCGAGGACAAGGCAGTGCTCCAGGCCACTAAGCTCCAGGCCTAGGAAAAGCCAGCGTGCTGACCGGGCCGTCCCAGCACCGCACACGCAGAGCAGCTGGAGCTTCCTTCCCACCCCACCCTTGCACCTGGCCTCCCGCGCGTTTTGTCTTCACACCCTCCCCTTCCCTCTAGAGACGGGCCCTCTCCTAGCCCCTCTCTTTCAGCAGATCAATCCATTTTGTATGAGCAGAAGAGTGAGGAAGAGATCAAGCTACAGAGACTGAATGCGCAGCCCCGATAAGAGACACAAGAAGAGCTGTCTGTGGCACCAGGGGCTGAGGAGGGGATAATAGCCCAGCCCCTCCGCTCTGTTCGACCACACAATGGGCCGCATTCAGCAAGCACCTTCCTGGTCTCTAATCTAGCGGGAAGGGCACATGTGCAGTCTATTAGCATTTATTTTCCTTTTCTGCATTGTACTGATAACCCAGTTTCTGACCCAACCTCTCGCTTTTCTTTTCACTCCACATTATAATTCTGCTTTCTTAAAATCCTATTCAGCTATATTAAAAAAAAAAAAAAAAAAACTCAGATTCTCTCTACCTTTTCAAAGCACATCAGTAATTTTTTTTCCCTACTGAACCAAGGTGACTCCTACAAAGAATTCACCATTCTGGATCGTAATGATGGTTCAAGAGCTGAGGGACAGGTAGCATTCCTCAGGCTGCATTTATATATTCGCTAATAGAAATCAGCATAAAGGAAGAGGCTCGGCAGCGAAACACACAGCCTCAGCCAAAACCGGGTACCCGGGCAAACGCTCCCAATCAGCGCTGCTTTCCAAAGAGCCTGGAATTGAGCACAGCCCGGAGCAGCTCAGGCTGTGCCACCCTGTGATCACCCAGTGGTCAGGGCTGCTGCTTACCCTGTCATCTGTTTTTCACCGAATTTACCCGAAGGAAAATGAAGAGTTTAATCAATAGTTAATGATTCTGAAAGCAGACATTTCATGAAACCCTCTTAAACACTTCTTCTGAGAAATCTAGCAAATTACTCCTAATCGTAGGAAGTGGCATCCCCCACAGCCAATGCCTGTTGTTCGTTGCCAGAGCCGCCCAGACAGGAGTTAAAAGTATTGATCCCTGAAATGTTCTTAAAACAACATCCGAGTAAATGAGAAAGCGGCTGAGATCCGAGCGCTGCAGCAGGTAGAGGCTGCCAGGCCAGCCCCGGCTCCATGCTATGCATGTCTTGCTTTTTGTGTTGTCTATTTGTATTCCTCCTGTGGCTTAAAAATCACCTACCCACATAACAAAATGAATAGGCATTTCTAACCCAAGGGAAATCTCCTGGGCTGCGCAGCTATGCAGCATGGTTGTGTAAACATTAAGAGAAATTCTGATTCACAACTTCATCTTCAGGAGTAATTTCTTACAGAAGTTTGACCTCCTACCACCCTTGAGAAATATAAAAGTCTCCAGGAAATTGGCTATATATATATATATATATATGGATAAATGACACTTACTTTTGACAAGCAGGCTTGTTCTTTTCCTGGAGGGGTCCCAGCTTCTAAACACAGGTGTATGCGAGGGTGAAGACCCATATGCGTGACACTAGAAAAGCGAGCAGAAAATGTTCTGGTTCTAGGTGATTCTCAGACCCTGACTGCATCCTGGGCAAATGACCCTGGAGCAGCAGCTGAATTCTGAGCTGCTCCTCCAAGAGTGGAGACTATGATTAGTTAGTATTTGACACTCACCATCTCTCTAACAAAAGTGTTTAGAAATTCCTGGGACATAAAGAACCCATAAGTCCCCACAAGAACCACATGTGGTACGACATGGGTAAGCCCAAATGAGGACCAGGAACTGGCCCACAAATCCCCATATGTCCATTTAGAGGGACAGTCCAATCCCAGATCAGTGGTTAATGAAGTCTTTGTACACTCATAAAACTGGTTTGCAAAAGTGCAGATTGGCCAGGGTCTCAGCTTAGAGGCTTGCTGGAGCTAGGCAGGTTTTGAAAATGAGTGAAAAGGGCTAAGGAAGAACTTTAATTGGCCAGCAGGAAAGCAAGGCCTTGGCCCAAGGCAGAAGCTTCAATATGCTGCTAGATGGAAATAAAATCCTGTGTTTCTAGACACCCAGACTTTCAGGAGATACACAAAGTCTGTCTTGCTTTATATTGTCAAGTAATTCAAAAATTTTAAATACTGAAAGGTTAGATAACAACCTCAGGTTATCAGTAGGGAAACTTGGTCTGAAGAACTTTAAATTCATGATTTTTATCATTAGCAGGCATCTCTCCAGTATCTGTTTGAACCATGAACTTGTTTCTCTAGTGAAATTAGGTAAATATTCTCCCTCTCTGGAGTATGGTGCCTCCTATATAGGAGATCATAACACTAGAGATTGAGAGTCAAAGTTCTTGTCTTCATGCAACACAGACTGGTGGGGAGGAAAAAATTATAAAATATATTTCCATGTCATAGTCTATATCTAGATGTCCCCACAAAGCCTCATACATGCATAGATGAGGCTTAATTGGATTATGAGAGCTATAGCTAACTATGGCACTAGGGGTGGGGTCTGGTTGGAAGAGGTGACCTACTAGGCAGTGACCTGGAAGGTCTATGTCCCCTCCATGACTCTTTCCTCCTACTCTGCTTCTTGACCACCATGATGGCAGCAGCTTTTCCTCCATTTCCTTTTGCTCTGGCATTTTCTGCCTTGAAACCAGCCAGACATGGACTGTAACCATGAGCCAAGATAAAGTGGTGGGACACGTATTGCATTCCAGTGACGAGGAAGAATGAAGACACCACACATGCATGCACACTGCCACTCTTTGGATTTGGAATGGTGCCCACAGGCCCATGAGTTAAAGGGTTGTTCTCCAAAATGATGCTTTTGGGGGGGGGGGGGCAGCCAAATAGCTCAGTGGATTAAAGCTCCTACAAGCAAGTGCAGGGGCCAGGGATTTGATCCCCAGGCCTGCCATGCTGGCCCTGCCCTGCCTTCATGGCACACTGAGCTGGCAATTGAGACTGGGCATGGTGGCATGCACCTATAATCCCAGCATTTGGAAGGCTGTAAACAAGAGAATCACTATGAGTCTGATCTAGTAGTGAGACCCTGAACACCCTACATGCCCTTCTCTAAAATTTAAAAATAAAAAAAAAATTTTAAATGATCCTACTGGAAGGTTGTGGGCCCTTCAGAAGTGAGCCTCAGGGGCAGGCCTTTGGGCCATTAGAGTTTGCCTTTGATGGGAACAGGAGGACTCCAGTTTTGCTCTACATACTTCAGGTCACCTCCTTACAGGCTCACAACAACAAGCTCATGGCTGTGGCTTCCAGCACTAGAAGCCAAAATCCACACTTTCTCCTCCTGACTGGGTTGCCTGCTGTAAGCCTTACAGCAACAGAAAGTAGACTAACACATATACATACACATGCACACACACACTCACGCTCATGTAGACACAGGAATTTCCATCACAGGTGAACTGACGACTATGAGATAGGAAAAGCCAACACCAGCCAGATTTGCAAATTGAATGGGGGTGGGGAAGAAAGAAGATATTCACAATTGTTCTTAGGTTGGTGATTTAAAAATCAGTGACTGGTAAATTTCACTTAAGATTAACGTCTCAAGGTGCACCTATTTTCCTAGAAATATCTCAAGTTTATCCTTCTTATGGCAGACTACTGCTCTATTGTGTATAAATACCACATTTTTTTATCTATTCATCTGTTGATGGGCACATGGACTGTTTCCAAGATTTAGCTGTTATGAATTGTACTGCTACAAACATGGGTGCTCATGAATTACTGTGGATGATGACTTTTACTCTTTTGGGAAGATATCTAGAAGGAAAATATCTGGGTCTGATGTGAGTTATATGCTCATGAATTACTGTGGATGATGACTTTTACTCTTTTGGGAAGATATCTAGAAGGAAAATATCTGGGTCTGATGTGAGTTGTATTTTTATTGGGCAGAGGTATCTCCATGCCATAGTAGTGCATCAGTTTACACTTTCTTTTATGTGAGAAACTCAAAGTATAAACAAGGATCAAAATTGTGGATTTTGGCTAGATACTAGGAAGTAGGAAAAACTTCCTCAAATGGGAAGAGGAACAAGAGATGGGAAAGGAAGGGGAAATGAATTAAAAGAAAATTTGAAAATAAAAATGGAAACAGATTTTGCAAGTGACAAGGGGAAGAAAGGTTGGAGGGTGAAGAGGAAATGGACAAAAAAAGAATTAAGATTATGTACATGTACAAATTCCCCATGATGGATGAAAGCATTGGGTATTTAAATATGTACAAATGCAAAAAGGAAAATTATCCTAAGAACTACTTTTTCTCTCATTCCATATGATTAGTTAAGTTACCCTTTGTCAGGCAAGATAGCTCAGCAGACTAAGTACCTGCTTAGGCAAGTGCAAGGACACAGGTTCAATCCCTGGTACCACGTGCCATGTGGGTCCCACCCCCAGGCACTAGTCAGACAAGGTGTAGTGGTGCATGCTTATAATCCCAGCCCCAGGAAAACAGGAGGATCACTACCTGTCCTAGCTGCATAGTAGGACCCTGTATCAAATACATTAAAAAATTGAAATAAATAAATAATAAAGTTAGCCTTTCAGTTTTAACAATAAAAGTCATGTAAGTTTCAACAAGTGGGTGAATAAGATGTTTTGAGGCTTGTAAGAATTTGGGAAAGAGTAGAAAGTTGTGTATGGAATTTGTCATGACTTCGTTGTACATTAGCTATCCGAGAGCTGTCACCAAATAGAATTCTACAGACTATACCTATGAAAACAGAAACATGATTTACACTTCCTTAAGACTTAATAAAAATTCAGAAAAAGAGCAGAACAAAAAATTTACAGATGCTTGTAATAACATCAAAAATGTCATAGTTAGTGGTAAAACAGATTCAGGAGTCAAGTTTCATATCCTATGTCAGTAATAGCTCAATAAGATTAAGCAAGAAATTCAGAACAATTATGATTCATAGCAAAGTGGTGGGAAATAGGACTCTACACTTTTGCAAAACTGTTTGGACATCTCCCTAAAGAAAGACTTTCTATCCTTCATTAGACATTGGGTCTACAGTTAGTTTTCTTTGACCAAACTCAGCCTACACCCAGGATATATAAGGTAGCTTTGAGGCCATGAGCAAAGGTAAGATCTAGCCTCTCCAGCCTCTTTGAATCCAGACAAACACCTTCCTGAGTGTACCTTGTATGAAAGGTCACATCTATGAGTGGGAAAGCTGCACATTGGCCTTTATCAATTAAAATTATTATTACTGTCCTATGAAAAACAACATGTTTCTTTCTGGCATTATAACCATGCCTATAAACAATGTGTCTTCCAGTAGAGCTCAGGGGATTACCATGAACCCCTGCAGTCGCTGTGACTTCTGACAAGGTGCACACTCACACATTCTACTAACTTAATGAGACCTTGTGACCCACAAAGTACCTTGTCAGTTTCTAGTGGTTTCATGAAAGACTCTTTGCAAAGGACAATGCAGGACATCAGCATTCTCAAAAGAGAAGTATGGCCCTAAGTCCAAACAAAGGCAGGATAAGCTGCCAGAAGAAATTAAACCCAAGGCAGAAAAAGGTGTTTTATCTCAGATGGATGGTGAATATTAGCATCCTTCAGATCAGTTGCAATGGAATATAGAAACAATAAAAATAAAAGATGAGCTAGAATGCACTTTTATTTTGTATAACTGTCCTCCCTCTTTCACCAGACAGTGGGTCCAGCGTTAGCAGAAGAACAAAAAGGGAATTCCTTGGTGCCTACTATGTTACAGAACTGGTTCAAGCCCCTGATCAAAATTAGGCAGAAATTCTTCCTACATTTAATGCCCCATAGCCAAAAGTCAGGCTATTCAAATTAATTTGCTTCCCAATATTGCTTTCCAAATGTTAGGAGCAATGACCTGGAAAAATGAAAACCTTCATTTAAGAGAGTTGATGTCTATATCTATGTAGAGAGATTTTTTAGATATCAAAAGAACAAAACAATCATGGGTTAGAGTTAAGTAACCTTTCCCTGTCCAGACATGAAACTTGCTATTGGCTCAGCGAAGTCTCCTAAAGTGAAGAGCAATAAAATATAGATGTCTGTTTAGGATATAGAATCATAAGGGAGTGTCACGCCCATCATGACATTAGAAGACAGATAAGCTAGATAAAATTACAGTTTTCAAGTCAGCCAGAGAGCTGAGGATGTCAATAAGCCTAAATGAATTAAATTCCAGGAAGCAATGAGCCCCTTCTCAGAAAGTAGATGTCCCAACTACTCTTATCCTTAATGGAATGATAGGAGAGGGATAAATGCAGCCTGGAAAAAAATTGAAAGGAAATTAGCTGCACATTTTTCTCAATGAGATGCTAAGACATGAAGTCCATAATATCTTTTCTCCTGAAATCTTGGTGTAATGTCCCAGTCCTTCCTATGGATATGTTCCAAGTGTGTTCAGGGCTAAGGGCAGGGCAGAGCAAAAGATTTCCTCTCTGAAGATGAGGGGTCCACCGTCAGAGTAGAACGATGTGATTTACTGCATATGGGAAAGATAAAGAGAGCTGATAAAAATCAGCTGGAGATGCCATGGCTTGTGTCCAGGATGCAAGATCAGCTGCTCAAGGTCAGGATCAAGGACATAGGAGGGCCAGAGGGTCCCTCCAGGGTGCTTAGGGGCTTCACACTGCAAACAGCAGCTGCTAATCAAAGACCAGGAGTGGAGTAGCATGAAGGAAACAAACCTCCCAAGGATGAGAAAGCAAAGAGCAGAAGCTGAAAAAATACAGAGTTCTTCACAGTGATCCCTGAAAATGGCAGGATGGTGATACAAAGGACAATCTCCCATTGTTTAGAGAACTACAGCCTTGAAAGAGACCTTCAGAGAGTCTTTCCTCTTCTCATATCTCAGGCTCAGATTTCTTAAAAATTTTAAGAAAAATTTTAATCACAGTTGGGAAACATTTAAAGCTAGATTTGAATTCAACCTACATGGAGCTGCAGCAGAGCCCAAGGCCAGCTCAATTATACAATGGATTCACTCACCCTTCCACACTGCCAACTGAGTGGAAAAGGGGGCTTGCTCTTTGCTGGAGATAAAGTTAATTTATTTCTACCCCTTCAGTCCTTTCATGTGTACAAGGGGTAGAGAAAACACACGGTGAAAAGGCTGGGCAGAAAGGACTCAGCAGACTAAAGCACCTGCTTAGGCAGACACAGTGACCAGGGTTCAATCCCCAGCCTGCCATGCTGGCCCTATCCCAGAGGCACACTGAGACAATGATTGAGACTAGACATGGTGGCACACACCTGTAATCCCAGTGCTTGGGAGGCTGAAAACAGGAGGATCTCTACAAGTCCAATCTGTGTAATGAGACCCTGCAGACCCTGAACTAAATACAAAAAATAAAGAAAAGAATACTAGACAGAGGCTGCAATCTTTTAAGATGATTAGAGATGATAATAAAGGTTTTTAATTATGTGTATTTTTATGAAATTTTTAAAAATATTGTTTCACACCCTCTGTCTCATTGCTTCCCTTTCTCCTTCCTTACCTATTATATACAGACACACATATTTTTAATAACCTATAGAACATAGAAAAACTATGATGGGATGCAAAACACATATAAAGTAAAACACTACACCCACAAAGTAAGAAAAACTAATGGAACTAAATCTTGGAATTTTCTTACATTACTTATGAAGTAATGTATTGTTTGGAAGTAAATTACCATACAATAAAAAATAGTGTCACATCTAAAAAATCATTTAAAAATAACAAGTGTAACTAAATGTCCAGTAGACAAAATTCTAAAAATATGTTATTGACATACAACAAACAAGAAAGAACAGAGGACAAAAAGATACAAAAGACTAAATGGAAAGGTACAAAATAATAACATCAGATTAGAATTAAAACCAACCATCTCAATAAATATATTAACTAAAGTCACAAAAAGACACATTTCTAATTCATTCTTTACAATGTGCAAGGTGCTTGGAAAAAAAAAAAAACAACAACACTTTGCAACAGAAGAAAAAAGATTAGCCAATTGAAACATGGAAAGTGTCCTCCACGTCATTATCTATCAGGAGAATGCGTTTTAAGATCACAATAAATGCCTCTTTACACTCACCACGATTGCTAGATTCAAAACTAACAAACCCAACATCCACTGGAATAATTGTACCATAACACTATGATTTTGAAGAGCCATTTGCCATTTTCTTATAAAATCAAGCATGCATCTAATTTATGACACAGCAGTTCTATTCCTAAACATACTGGCAGAAGAAATGAAAACAAATGTCTACAATAAGGCTTCTGTATGAATTTTCATAGCAGCTTTATCCGTAATAGCTCAAAACTGAAAGCAAGCCAAGTGTCCATCAACAGAAGAAAGAATGAACACATTCTGGTATTTTCATACAATGGCACACTCTTCATTTAAAAAAAAAATGGAACAAGCTACAAATATGCACAACAATGTAGATAAATCTCAAAGACCTGATATGTAAAACAGTCCAAAAACAAAAAATTTTTACTGTATAATGTCATCTATATCAAGTCCAAGATTGCTCAAAATTAATTTAAGATGATAGAAATCATGAAAAGTTTGCCTTACACAAAGACACTGGATTAGGAGAGTGAGAGGAAGTTTCCAGAGTGATAGAAATGTTTTACATATTGTTTTCCATGGCAAATACACAAGGGTATATGATCGTCAAAATGAACCCTTGAGATCTACCATTTCACTTTATGTAAATCAACTATCAATAAAATGAGTGGATGAAAATGTGGAAAGACATTGTTTAACTCATCTATTGAGAATCTCAATGTAACAGATACTTTATTACTAACATTTTGTATGCACCAATAGCCACATTAAAGAATGTATTATGACATCTCAGCTAGCTGAAGTGAAAACATTCATAACTCTTCTCTACTGAGCAGGGATTTCTCATGGTAATCACAAGAATATCAAAGTCTTGGGGAAGAGCTACAGGTCAAAACATGGCAAAAAAAACTGTATGTTTTTGTAGATGTGCAGACTTATTGTGCTTCAATTTAGAAATTTATCCTGGAACTCAGCCACCAACTCCTTATTCATATAGTAATAAACCGAATGGTACTGTGAACACATTTGTTACTCCATCTCACAATCTAACCAGAATGTGCCATTCTACAACTGGTTTACCAGTTTCCAATTGATGTTGCATTTGCTAACAGAGCGAAAGTTGACCAGCTTGGAAACTATACACAGGAACAAAGCAGAAATTCCAAATGAAATGCTATAATTTCAAAACAGAATTTTATACTACAATCTTTGAATTTCAGAAAGATTTACATTGGTCTCATATATGGCAAAGAAAAACACACTGGCAATACTGATGTCAACATTACACTATGATAGAAATATTGAGAAGGAAACCTCACTAAAACAGAAGCCTGAGATAGAAACTTTCTACATCAAAACCAATGGCAGAATAGATATTGTGGATAGATTATGCAGCAACTATGAAGTCACTTGAAACACAAAGCATTGGCCAACACTTTGTTTTACTCCATCGTAAGCATATAAGATACAAAGAAAATAACAAGTACAAAACACTAGGGAGAAATTTTCTTAAAGAATTGGAATGGAAACTCATGAGCTCATTTACAGCAGAGAACATACCTGATGAGAGAATATTGATGTTTATTCTATATGCACAATAAATATTAAGAATTTTGAACACAGCTCAGCCTGTAAGTGAGAGCCCGAGGCCCACCACGTGGTAGAGAGAGTTCCCAGCATCCCAGGTCCCAGCCCATGGCCCCAGACCCAGCGCAGTTTGGCCTGTGAGTGAGAGCCCCAGAGATCAGTGCTATACAAAATGACAAAGACAAGGAGAAAAATGCAATCTCAGGCCCCAAGTCCACCAATAAGTGCAGAGGACACTAGCTCAACTGAAATGAATGAATTAACAGATACAGAAGCAAAGGAACAATACCTGAAATGTATAGAGGAACTCAGAGAAGAATTAATTACTGAAATAAAAAAAGAAATATCTGAATACATAGCACCTGAAATAAAGAATCAAATGCAAAAACATCAGAGGGAAAACCAGTGCTCACCCAGAACAAATGCAGCGAGCACTATTCAAGCTGAAACATATGAATTAACAGTGTCTGAAGCAAAGAAACAACAGCAGAAAGGTCATGAGGAACTCAAAGCAGGAATAATTTCTCAAATCAAAAAAGAATTCTTAAAAAAAAGAATTCTTTGAAATCATAGCATCTGAAATACAGAAACAAGTCCAAAAATATACAGAGGAAACCCAACTTGGAAGAAACTGCAGAAAAAGAATTAATAACTACCTCTAAAGAAGACATGTATTAAAAAAATAGAGGAGATATGAAATATGATGGATTCCTTGACTGAGCAATACAGAAAAGAAAGAGAATGCATGAAACAGAGTCAAAGAGATAGAGTAGAACTAAAAATACCAATCATGAGTCTACAAAATTCCTGAAAGCGAAGACAGTGAAAGTAAAGATAGAGTTTCAGATATTGGAGTTGCTGGTGCAACTAGTGAAAAGGTGAGAAAGTATCTCTTAAAAACAACAAGTATGCAGGAAAAAATAATCCATTACCTGCAAGATGATGCCAGGATGAACAACGTGAGATTAATTGGTATCAATGAGAATGAAGGAGTCAAAACAAATGACATAAAAAAGAATTTGGGGAGAAGTAATCACAGAAAACTTCCCAAATATGAAGAAACAATCCAACATTCAGGTCACCGAAGCATACAGAATGCCAAATAACTTCAACCCAAGTAAAAACACACTGAGACATATAATAGTCAAGACCCCAGATATTCAACACAAAAATAATATACTGAAAGCTGCTAGAGAGAAGCAGCCACATTCAAAGGAAAACCCATCACAATTACAACGGACTTCTCTACAAAAACAATGAAGGCAAGGAGAGCATGGAGCAGAGTTCTTCAAGTACTACAGGAAAAAAAATCCCAACCCACACTATTATACCCTGCAAAACTCTCTTTCATGTTTGATGGAGAAGGGAAATACTTCCATGACAAAGAACAACTAAAGAATTTCATGATGACAAAGCCATCCCTACACAGGCTGCTGAAAGATGTTCTAGAGAGAGACCACAATGACCAGAACTCCACGAATGAGAACAGAAGGAACCCACTAAACAGGACAGACAACTAAACACAGGATACAAAGGAGTGAACAGCAGGTAAATATCATGACAAACATAAGTCAACACATTTCAATTATAACCATCAATGTAAATGGACTCAATTCACCAATTAAGAGAAATAGACTGGCACAGTGGATTAGGAAACAAAATCCAAAAATATGCTGTATACAAGAAACACACGTAACTCAAAAGGACATCCATAGGCTCAAAGTCTAAGGACAGAAAACAAAGCCAAATGCTCCAGCACCTCAAAAAAAAAAAAAAAAAAAGCAGGAGTACCAATTCTATTCTCAGACAGTCTGAACTTCAAACCAAGAAAGATCAAATGACACAAATAAGGCCACTATACTGGACAGGGAAAAAATTCAAGAGGAAGAGGTAACACTAATAAATATCTAAGCACCATAACACAGGAGCACCCAGCTATGTAAGACAAATCTTAATGGACATGAAAAACCTAATGTCTAAGACCACAGTCTTAACAAGAGACCTCAACATCCCCTTATCTCAAAAAGATAGATCAACCAGACAAAAAATTAGCAACCAAATAGCAGAACTGAGACAGAGCTTGGAACAAATGGACCTGGTGGACATATACAGAGTGTTCCACCCAACCACAGCTGAATACACATTTTTTTCAGCTGCACATGGGTCATTTTCCAAAATAGACCACATACTAGTCCAGAGGTCATGCCTAAGTATATGCAAGAAAATAGAAATTATCCCATGCATATTAACCGACCACAGTGCAATGAAACTGGAAATAAATGACAAAAGAAACCAGAAAAGCCCACTAAATTCATGGAAATTAACACCCTACCCAGCAATCAATGGGTCACAAAAGAAATTAAACAAGAAATTCAACAATATCTACAATTCAATGAAAATTCAACCACAACTTACCTGAATTTATGGGATGCAATGAAAGCAGTTCTTACACGGAAAATCATAGCTATAAACTCACACATTAGGAAAACAGAACAGGAACAAATAAACACCATAATATTGCACCTCAGACATCTAGAAAAAGAAGAGCAAATGAAACCCAGTGCACAAAGACGGGAAGAAATCATAGATTAGAGCAGAGATTAATTCAATTGATATGAAGAAAACAGTTCAATGAATCCACAAATCAAAAAGTTGGTTCTTTGAAAGACTAAATAAAGTTCATAAGCCTCTAGCCAATCTCATCAAAAAGAGGAAAGAAAAAAATCACGTACATGCAATTAGGAATGAAAAGGTTGAAATCAGCACAGACCGACCAGAAATTCATAAGATTATCAATAGTTACTTCAAGAATCTTTACGCTCACAAAATAGAAGGCACAGAAGAAATGGACAGATTGCTCAAAAGGTACAAATTAACAAAACTGAACCAAGAAGATATAACAACTCTCAATAAGCCAATAACAGCCAACAAAATATGAAATGTAATAAAAAGCCTACCAACAAAGAAAAGTCCAGGTCCTGATGGATTCACAGCTGAATTCTACAAGAAATTTATAGAAGATATAATCGCTACACTCCACAAACTCTTCAATGAAATTGAAAAGGAAGCAGTTCTCCAAAAAAACATTTCTGGAGGTAAGTATTATACTGATTCCAAAAGCACGGAAAGACACAACCAAAAACGAGAACTACAGGCCAATCTCCCTCATGAACATAGATGCAAAAATACTCAATAAGATCCTAGCAAATAGAATACAGCAAATCATCAAGAACATCATATACCATAACCAGGTAAGATTCATCCCAGGGATGCAAGGATGGTCCAATATTCAAAATCTATAAATGTAATACACTATATTAATAGACTGAAATCTAAAAACTACATGATCATCTCAATTGATGCAGAGAAAGCTTTTGACAAAGTCCAACACTCATTTATGTTCAAAGTCCTACAGAAAATTGGAATAGATGGACTCTACCTTAACTTGATAAAAGCCATCTATGACAACCCAAAAACTGCTATAATCCTAAATGGGGGAAAAACTGAAATCTTTTCCTCTTAGATCAGGTACAAGACAAGGATGTCCTCTATCACCCCTCCTATTCAATATAGTTTTGGAATCATTAGCAAGAGCCATTAGAAAAGAGAGAAAAAAAGGGAATAAGAATAGGTAAAGAAGTTAAATTATCACTATCACTATTTGCAGATGACATGATACTTTACTTGGAAGACCCAAAAAATTAAACGAAGAAACTACTAGAACTGATATGGAAATTCAGTAGCATAGCAGGATACAAAGTCAGTGCTCAAAAGTCAATAGCATTCCTCTACACAGATAACAAGCACACTGAAATAGAAACAATACCTTTTACTATAGCACCGTGGAAAATGAAATACCTTGGAATTTACTTAACCAAGGAAGTCAAAGATCTTTTAACAGAAAATTACAACACCTTAGAATACAGATTATAGAGGATTTCAGAAAATGAAAAGGTATTCCATGCTCCTGGATAGGAAGAACCAACATCGTGAAGATGGCCATACTCCCAAAATTGCTGTACAAATTTAATGCAATCCCTATCAAACTGCCACCAACATACCTTCCAGACCTAAGGAAATCGTTTCTAAAATTTATTTGAAACCACACGACCTAGAATAGCAAAGGCAATCTTGGCCAATAAAGACAAGGCAGGAGGCATCACAATTCCTGACTTGAAATTATACTACAAAGCCACTGTGATAAAATCAACATGGTAACTAAATACCCTGAGGATCAATGGAATAGATTAGAAGACGCAAAGGCATCTACAATCACACTCAGCCATCTGATCTTCGACAAAGGAGCCAAAAAAGCTGCCTGGAAGAAAGATAGCCTCATTAACAAATGGTGCTGGAAAACCTGGCTTCCTACATGCCGAAAACTAAAACTTGACCCAGGTCTACCACCATGCACTAAGCTAAAGTCAAAATGGATCAAAGATCTAAACACTCAATCTCCTGGAAAAGAAAATAGGAGGAACTCTTGAAGACATAGGGGTAGGTAAAGAGTTCATGAAGAAACTTATATTTGCATGGGAAACACTTGAAATAATCAACAGTTGGAATCAACACTTCTTGAGGAGTTTCTTCATGTCAAAAGAAATTGTCAACAAGATGAACAGACAACCCACAAATTTTGAAAAAGTCCTAACTAATAAGGAATCAGACATTGGTCAGCTCTCTAGAATATATAAAGAACTAAGATATAACAGGGCCCTTAAAGTTAAAGATCCAATTCATAAATGGGCATCTGAGATGAATACACACTTCTCAGAGGACGAAATTAAAGAAGCAAATAAATATATGAAAAAATGCTCCACATCGCTAGCCATTCGTGAAATGCAAATAAAAACAACACTGAGATACCATCTCACTCAAGAAAGAATTGATATCATAGCCAAATCAACCAACAACAAATGTTGGAGAGGTTGTGGGGAAAAGGGAACACTTCTCCACTGCTGGTGGGAATGTAGACTGGTACAACCATTGTGGAGGTCAGTGTGGAGATTCCTCAAAAGAGGACTAGAAATCCCATTCAAGCCAGCTATCCCCCTACTGGGAATTTTCCCAGAGGAACTGAAAACATTGTATCATAGTGATATATGTGTACCTATGTTTATAGCAGCACAATTTGTGATAGCAAAATCTTGGAAACAACCAAGATGTCCATCACATGAGGAATGGTTGATAAAGATTTGGTATTTCTATATAATGGAGTATTACTCACCTATTAAGAATGATAAATTTGAAGCATTTATATTCAAGTGGATGCCACTTGCACACATACTCATAAGTGAAATAAACCGGACACACATGTACAAATATCGTATAGTCTCCCTAGTATAAGAAGTCAACAGAAGAAATACAAATAGAAATGTACAACAACAACTAAAGACAATTGGGTCAGATAGGGCAAACTGAACGGCATATGCTGTAGGGTACTAAGCAGTTTTTGTTCTCGATGGTTAACAACCTAAGTTCATAGATCAAAATTGGAGAAATAGAAAAGCTGCAAGGCCAGCCAACATTTTGGCCCTAGCCTTTCAAGGTTAGTGAAGACTCAGGGCATAGGAGAACCTGTACTGTAGCATCATGAAACTCAGTTGTGCCCCAAATTTTCTGATCAAGGAGATTATGGAGCCACAGAGGAAAGAAACTGATAATGTATAGTGTACCTGGGGAGAGTCACATGGAGAGAATACTTTCTCTCAGGCACTCATAGAGAGCAAACTGGTCAAGCATTGGCCATGACTCATCCACATGGATGACACAGACAAAGGATCTACAGAATAAGGTACAGGACTACAAGATAAACCCTGAGGGGACTTCACTGTCATCAAAAACAAAAGCTACGTATTTTGGTAAATAGGTCTTAATCTATCTTGGTCTTAACCATCCAGCAGAAATGTATAAAAATGTGCTATATAAACATGGGGCCATAATAATAAGTTGGGCTGTAAATGGCTATAGTCAACAACTTCTTCAAATAACTCACTATTATGGTGGAATGCTGCAATGTGTTGGACTGTATCACCGAGTTCAGGCACCTAAATTGGTTTAATGATAATGGGGTGCTCATCTTTGACAGGTCTAGACAAAAAAAGAGGGGAATACAAAGGAAGAATCATGATGTGTGTGTATAAACAGTACAGTTAGGATAAATATGCTGTGCTCCTGCATAATTGTATGAAAAGCAAGATTTACACTAATAGTGGCTGGACAAGATATTATGTTGGCTTCTAGTACTATGAACAGACACTGGGAAGATAGCAAGGTAGAGGGTGTTAATAGTTGAATCTGTGACATAAATCAGCTGTAGAGAAATAAGATAGATGTATAGCTGCACTCTCTTCATTCACTGATTAGAGACATCTGCTATAATAATGTCTGTAAGTATAATAACGTATGCACCTTGTATGACACCAAAACATTACGAAACCATTTTGCAATGTATTTATTTGTCGAATCTGTCCTATTAATTTGTCTTGAAACTGTCTCAT